>JAVTVY010014464.1:0-68823 GCA_036873755.1 Hanleya hanleyi
TGCCGAAATGTCCTGACACCGATTAAACACGGATACAGTAACCGTCTTACTACATGACCACTGAAATTAAATATTACATGATCCAGATATTGAGTATCGGCTTGACATATAGTTTCAAGATCAAAAGAAACACCCCGCGGCCTAGCCTAGCCAAGATTCACCAAACTTTCTTGTATTGTTGAATGATTGATACTATTTGTATTTAAATTCATTTAAAAAATACGCTTGTTTAATTACTTAGATTGATCATATCTTGCAGCGATTTGTGAAGAATTGAATGCCTATTTTCGATGTCAACACAATTTTGTGTTATTCTCAAAAGAAACCTATTCATTTCAAAGTTATTAATCATTTGAAATGCCATCATGCCATGTATTTTGCGATACATACTGAAATATTAGAGTTCAAATAAGCGTGGCTTGATTTTTACAGCACAATTTGACTATCTGACCTATGCATGTAACGGCTCACATGGTTCAGTGAAACGGAACATCGCCGAGCTCGGGCGCTGGTTGGTTAAACTGAGATGTGACATATGCCCTCACTGAAGAGAAGACCATGCATGGAAGGTAATGAAGTGAACGAGATTCTGCAAGTCTGGAATATAATTACATATGTTGTTCTGAAAGTATATCAGAATGGGAGAAAATCTTTATTGATAACTATTTATTTGACAGCAGCTTCGTTAGAGATTTCCCCGTTTTTCAGACAAATGATGACATAGAAGACCACAGGAGGGACTGGTAATTCGATTGAAATTGTAGTTTAAGGGTCGCTTTCCATACGGATTTCGCAGCCCATCAGCTCAACTGTTTCATTTACATTTCACGGTACATTTCTTAGTTTATTTAAGATCTTTTGCAGCGCTAAATATTAGAAGAAATAATTAAACAATAAATAACAATGAGAGGGCAGAGTGAGATATAAATAGAAGTAAGGAAGAATCGGCTAATTCATTCGAAACCGCAGAATTTTAACATGAACGCTCGATTTAAGTTTTTGAGCATTCCATGTCGTTGATAGTAAAACGTGTGTGACCGTGGGTCCTAAACTTCATTGCGCCCTGAAATGGGCGTTAATTAGACACAGGAAATCAGCAACAAATAGAACAAGGTAAGCATATTATTAAGGCGCACCTGCTAACAATGTTGTTTGAGTTTTTTCTTTCAAAGAAACTAACCCCTCCGACCCCTCTACTTCGCTGTTTTCTTAAGTCGACGGTTTTTCACAGACCGACTATGGTGTGACGTGTGAATCATCAACACCTCCAATTCCGATTGTCAAACAGTTTTATAATCTCTTTCTTTGAACTTGTGTTGATTTGATATCTTTGGCAGAGAATTTTTCTACAGGAAGTTCATGTCGAGTTAATTTGGGAACAATCCGGCCTAACTGAGAAGAAAATAAATGCAATAATATAGATTCATTGAAATAAAAAAAAAACATTGAACCCCTTCAACTCCAGCTAATATACTTACGTCCGGCTTGCAATTATTAGAGGTCAATAGCCGAGTGAAATAAACATCACTAAGCCAGACTGAGTTGAATTTGCAATCAACGCCTAAGTACTCCCCGACATGAAACTGATTGCTTCACATAGTGAAACTAACAACGCGCACAGCCAATGGTCGACATATACAAACAACTCTTTATCCGGAAGGTAAAGCGTTCATATTATTTTCTGCGATTCAGTATCAACAGGTCATTTATGAAGGAAGGTTCACCTGTCGGTGTCATCAACACAAATGACATGTCGATTTATTTCCAAAATCGACCATAGTTGTCTTATTTCGCGTTATGACGTTAAACATTCTATGGTTGTCGGTTATGTTCTATGTATTCTGCAAAAGAGGCAAAGAATACCCTAAATATGTCATTTATTCCGCGTTGGATATATAATCAATTATCCAGGTAAGAGAATATAATTCAAATATATATTCATTAGAGATAAACGAAACGTTTTATTTCAATTGGATTAGGAAAACCTCAGGACATGGACATACCGATTAAATGTTCATTAGTATGGAAGAAAGACGTTTCCGAAAAAAAATGTATGTCGGGATTCCATTTTGGGCCGCGATATGCGCGAATCTACGAAGCGGCCAAAGATACGGACATATAGAAACCAGGACCCCCTTCCAGATTACCAATAAATTTCATGTCCATTTTGAAAACCGAGACGTTTCGATCGAACTAGACCGGAGAGGAAACCGGGAGGCGTCACCAGGGGTCCCGGATCTGCCCTCCCGGTTTCAGCCGAGAAATTTCTCGACCCATCTCGAAGGCATCGAGAAAGCACCTCGATTACTTGAACGTGACCCCTTATGGGGCTTTATAATTCACGCGCCATTCTTAAGAATTCAAATAAGACGGCTGTTACATGTAACACGCACGTTCGGTTGACTGTCGGTGGTGCCACTAATAATACAACCTGTAACTACTTTCCCCGAAAGTCGTTCATTTCGAATTGAACAATATTTTCCGAAGTAAGATCAGTAGTTGCAACTAATCACATTAGGATAAAGTTACGGTAGAATTAAACACAACAAACGACAACAAACTTAACAAAATGCCAAACTATACCCAAATATGCACCCTTAAATTAAATACAGTTAAAAGTATTAATCACAATTGACAATCATCAATAACGATTCAGACAATAAAATGCTCACACAGTGCTGCTTTTAATTATTTGTCATATCTAAAAAAAATACATGTACACGCTAAAACGTACAGTACAAATTGTTAATAGAGGAAGAAATAAATATTAAAAGGAAAATTTATTTTTGGGAAGGAGCGTTGAAGGAATTACGAAGCTTATGAATTTGGTAATATAGCGACCATGGAAAGATAGATATTCAACAGTATACTAACTGATATCGCGGCGCTTGTGGGATTCGGGGCTGGTGTATCGTTTGTTCCTGCACGGACGTATAGCTATCAGTATAATAGACTCTCTATATAATACAAATTCAAATAACAATAAATAATGCGATCGGGGATTGGCAAGGAGATAGCATTTACGGGACGGGATGGTATCGGCCCAAACTGGGGCAAACACCTGTGCATTACTTTTTGTTTGTCTTCTAATTATGCAGCTGAACTTCAACATCTAGTTACACGTAAAAGTAATTACTGCCTGTCCAAACGTCAGGAAATTCGGCATTGAATTAACGGATTCTTTTCACAGATTGCGTTATCAGGTTGGATAATTCGAACATCACGTGATTGTATTATTGCGCCTTCGTTTTCCAGCGAACGGTCGAACGATGCCAAACAAAGAAGGAAAAAAAACGCAATGGTTTTCTGTAAAACGAACGACTTCGTTCACTGGCGAACGAACCAATGCGTTGAATGTTTTTTTCAATGGTTTTCTACGAAAATCAAAACGATGGGTGTAGAACGACTTGGTTTTTTCCCAGCGTTTTAAACGAACGAAGCAAAAACGATAATGGGGAACGCTACCTTAGCATCTCAGCCGCGCTTTTATTGCAGCTGTTCATGTGGGGACTCTGAAGTATCCACACGGCCCCTAGCACCAGCTTAAGCGGAATTAGAGACGCTAGATTGGGGGCTGTGATGACAGATCAACTCAAAGAACTCATATGATGTTAATGGATGAACATCATGGAAGTCTGATGGAGTAAATGCCTGAACATGGGGTAACCTTGTGAATGCAAGAAACACAGAACAACTAACATGTAATGCCCTACGTCGTACGGCTTAAATTTTCCACCGAAACAATAAACCTACATATATTTGTCGAGTGACAGATACAGAGGGCGGGCCACGGAGAATACAGCCCACCAGCAGAATCATATCATGTATAGACCCAAGAATACGGTGGATTCTCCGACGTAGCCTTAGTATCTCAGCCGAGCTGTTATTGCAGATGCTCATGTGGAAAATATGGATTATCCACAGGGCCCCTAGTACCGGCTTAAGAGGATTTAGATACGCTCACTCGGGAGCTGTGATGACAGATCAGCTCAAACAACTCATCTGATTTTAATGGATGAGCATCATGTACAGAGACAGACATGCTCCCAATTGCAATATCACGTTATTGATATTATATTTGTATGATTTCCAGATATCCAATACTCCTTCCAGACAGCTTGCCTCTGAGATTCATTCAATCATCAAGATTGAATAACCTTCTTTTTCCAATAATATACTTCACATTTTGGTGTTCAGTGCTTTGTTGAATCAAATTTTGAAAAATGTTTTTTTTTGGAAAATTATGGAAATGAATAAAAACAAACCCGAGGAAGGAACAATGGGGCACTCCAATATAGTCGTTGAATTTGGGTTAAAACACTGTGTCTATGAAACTTTAATTGCTACATTATTTTAGTTCAAGAGAGAGAGAGAGAGAGAAAGAATTAAGGTTTAACGTCACGTTGAGTTTAGCTCAAGAGTTGGTGTTGGTCGACTGCTAGCAATTTACGTTTTCAGAAATGTGTCATTATTGTATGTTAGTGATACATGTACGTGAAGGAGAGTTTAACCAAATAAAAATTCCTACCTTACGCGAAAACATACACCAGTACTAAGGAAGTAGTTTCTCATATTAATCCCAAAGTTTCCGTTTCCGTTTCTGTTTCCTGTTTGCAAATTGTACATAGTTTACCAACCTCTGGATTCAGCTTATTTGCAAGAAGATATTTGTAGTCATAACATCATCAAGTATTCTATATTGGAACCAACTTAGTGTTGTTAATGGTGCTTTTAACTGCAATAATACTATAGATCGTCCATTCTTATCACTATATTTCTGTCCTCAAGAAATCTTCAAATTTATATACGCTTATGATTTTTAAAACCTTCTCAGGACCGAATTAATTCTACCGTAAGGAAAAATCTGACATTATGAGAAAATGATCTCCTTGGCCAAATATAATCAATTTCACAAAAAAAAAATTTCACCTGCTGCCCGCAAAGGATTCTGGGAACGTTGCAAATTTGCAACGTTAGCCATAAAAGTCAGCTATACATCAAAGGCAACAAGTTTTAATTTTTCCCAAAAAAGAAAAATACAGTTTTCTATGTCTTTATAAATAAGTCATTTGATATGAAAGTTGCTATAAAGACGAAACAGGTTTGAAATTCGTGTTGTGTGGGATCAAAATCTCCCTTTACAGCAGTGAGGCCACCTTTTGGCACCACATAAAATGGACATAAACTAATGTATAAATAAAGTAATTAAAGCTTTTTTGGCTGATTTATTAATTGTTCTAATTTATTTATTTTATTATTTTCCTTTATTTATGTATTTGATGTTTTACAATGAGACCAGGGTTGTTTCATTTATATATGAGCATTCATAATTCATAAGATAACTTCTTCAGCAGAAACATCTCTATTTGAAGTTGATGTAATGCCAAAAGACCCCAAAGTAATAAATAGAACGCGGAGAAAAGAAATATACATTTATAATATGTTTGTTCAAAGAAATCAAAAAGACTTCAGTCCGTACAACTGGGCAAATGTTGCAAATATGCAACAACTAATAGGACACCTGAGGTCAAACGTTGCAAATTCGCAACAACAGAAAAAAACAATTTCTGGGAAAATAACTATGAACAATTTTACTTATTATACAGCATCTACTCTATCTATACTAATTCCTCTTATTACCTATGCGGTACAATATTGATTATGACAGAGGGTTCTTGTGATATTTACCTTAATTCGGCAAGTGCACAACCAGATTTCTTCTCACATGGAAGCTGCCATATTGAAAGGATTCTAACTACGCCACCTGGTGAGCTGAGTATGAACTCTAGGTTGCAAAAGAGCAATAATGTCCTTCAGTGTTACCTAAATACATATAACATGAAAAACCATATTCATGGATAAATAGCTGATTGGCTAATGAGCTGTTGCTAATTTGCAACGCGCGCCTGGAGAGGATTAAAATTACTAGTTGTAATAATTTCAAATTTGCACAGCTTTCATGGTGTTCATATGAATAGGGACAATCAAAGCGTGACCAAGCTACATCATTTTATATTTAACGATTTTACAAGGAAAATCACATCGATTATGATTGCTGGTCAGTCATGCGAATTTAATATATTTGGAACATCACCAGGTCTTGTCGGTATCATTGAAAACTGTGGAACGTTTCTCTCTTGCAGGAAGTTAGCCTATTTTCATGCATACTATGGTTGTTGTCTATTTTTCGATTTGGTGCTAATTACAACACATATAAGGGAAGTGGGAAGAGGTGCCGACATACTGACAGTCACTTGGCTTCACAGTAGAGTCTTCTGGTTAACCTATTACAAAGCATATACCAAGAATCTAAAGATTCGTGATATGTGTTGTATCTCAGGTACGCTTTTATTGTACCTGTTCATGTGGTAAATTGGATGACATGACCACACGGCCCCTAGCACCGGAATAAGCGGTATTAGATACAAATCTAAAGAGCTGTGATGGAAATGCTCTCACAACTCGTATATTGGTAATTGGTGAGCTGTGTCGCTGTGACAACTCGTACACTGGGGATTGGTGAGCTGAATCGTCGGCAGATGAAAATGACGACATTTAACGCAAAAGACTAGTCTGTAAGGCCTGATGTCGACCAGGCATCAACTTCACACAAATGCCAACATATAGCAAAGACCAAAACGCCTATATGGAATAAGACCAAAAGACCAAGAAGGTCAAAAGACCTATATGGAACAGGTCTTTGGATTATTGACGGAAAAATTGTTTAATGGACGACGGCTGGATATTGAATGACGGACTGGACGCTTGTATATTGGTGTCAATGCCAAACTTTTGCCAGTATATCTTCCATACACAACATGGAATTCTAAAATATAATACTATCAAGGTTGTACGACACTTTAAACTCTTCATAAACGGCATTTTGGTCATTTTTTTGAATTTATTCAGTTTCTAGTAAATATTGTTATGCTGTGGAAAAAATAGTTTTTACCCGCTTTCCATCACCGAAAAGCAGCTATTTTAGAGCAAAATGATGAAAACATCATTTTTCTGGTAGGGTTGTACAAATATGCTCAACATGACTCCAATATGCTACCAGAAGGTTGGTAGTACACCACCTAAAGGCCTGGTATGGTTAAATCACCATTTGAAGCATTAAATATCCTGCCCTTATCATAATTGCTACCATCAAATGGAGATATGATACTATTCCAGATTATAATATCTCGTATCAGTTCGTCGGGAAGAAACTCGCTCGTAATCATACAACATCTATTGTACGAGTTTTCTTGTAAAATATAAATCCCGGATTTGTATAAATACAAGCTCAATTCGATACACTGTCTGGTAATCAACCTGGAACTAACAATCCAGATCAAAAAGATGAGGACACTATTCGACCTTTTGCCTTCAAGCTATTTAGAATGTCAACATGTTATTTGATGAAGTTGTCTGCAGTGGTGGATTGAACATTGACAGGAGATTTAACTGCATCAACTTATTGATACCGTTTTATTCTTTTGCCATGTTCCACAGGAAGAGAGGTTAAATATATTGATACACATAGATTATCACCACGAGTGGTCATTTATCTGATTATTATCACACGAGTTTGATAAAAAATCAAACAAATGACCACGACTAAGATAATTTAATTCTCACAGCACAATCTCTTAGCACATAAATGTCGAGACAAACGAAAACTAAGATTTTTATAACTGAATCAAAACTGGGCCGCCTGACCCCATTATCAGGCGCTGCACCGAATTTAAATAAGTGCTACGCGTGAAAATAGATGATGTACATGTATCAGTGAACTTCATTGTTTACTTTCAGTTAGAATGAAAAAAGTTCATTGTATTGTAATAAAATATTTAGCGTTTCAATGAACTAAAAACTCGTCCCTTTTAAGCATTTTGAGACATTTTGACTTTCACCACGACCTCCCACAATCGCAAGGATATTGTGTTAATATCTGGTGTAAATTCACCATGCCTGGGGACATCGTCGTTGGTATGATTTAAATAAGATAAGAAGCACCAATAAAGCGACATCAGTTTATGATATTCTGCGCTTTCATGAAGCTCTTTAGCGCGCGCGATCAGCTGTTTCCACGTCTCGCACATATGGCACACCGTTGCGGTCATACAAGTGAATGTGTGTCAGTCGATCGGGAAGGTCGAAAGAGGAGCTCTAATTTACCTCAGATATTCCGTTTTACTTCGTTCAAGGTAAGTGGACAGAGGAAAATTCCATTCAAAGCTTTATTGCCACTATTACACAAATCACATTGGTTTGGTTATAATTAAGGACAACATATCAAGTGTGGTGGTAAAAGAGGTCATCGTTCTGATAAGAAGACAAGCAGACTCTACCCAAAACAGATTTATACTCGACACATATATAATACGACCATTCAAATGGGTGTGTCAGTCGATAGATTAGGTCGCAAGAATATCTTCTTGAAATTCCGTTTGTTTTGTATCCAAGGTAATTGGATATTCTTGCGGTGTGAGAGGCGCGGGATTGGGTGGGGTGAGGTGGGTTGGGGGTGGCGGTCATATATGAATGCTTGGTGATCTGTCTCGACTCAATCAGTATTATCCCGCTCCATACCACAGCTTAAGCCGTGCCAAAGGATCCCATAGCGAGTGTACATCTTTAGTCATAGTGTAACTGAGACACATGCACGAATATTTCCCAAATATTAAAATGAATCAAGTAGATAAAGCTACCAGAAAACACTTGGAAATTCAATTTGGAATAGTAATATTCTTTTATGCAAAGATTTGATGACAGGAGGGCAATGCTGTCAGCATGCCACTCACACCGTTGATGGTTCTCTTCTGTATACGGTGAAATTCTATTGGGGGAAGTTTCGCTCCCGACTACCCTATGTACAAATAACAGTGATTGTAACTTTGTGACTGGTTAACGTGGTATTAAATTATCGCTCTTGTGTATTTGTATATAATACCGCTCAAGGCGGTGCTAGGGGCCGTGTGGTCATGTCATTCAAAATGTTCACACGATAATCTACAATGAAAGCGAAGCTAGAATATGAATCCTCACAAGGATCGGTTTTGCTCCTCGATGTTTTTAGAAAAATACAGTCATGCATTTGTCTGTGGGGTCATATGACTTCTTGCCAGTAATGCTGCATCTTTTTCATCGCCCTTGTTATGTTGCGTTTCAATGTCGCAAAGTCTTAATATATACATGTAGCTGAAATATTGCTCAGCGCAACGTTACACGTCTCTTGTCTTACAGCTGACTGGCTTGTGTTGGCGATAATATAAATCCACATACTAGAGAAGAAGTTACTCACATAACGGTCAGATACACTCTATATGATCTACACATTATATCCATAGCGAGTGAAAGTGGAGGCTCAATTCAGACATCCACACTACTGGAGTATATGACCACACATATCATGATACTGGTCTGGCCAGTAGAATGAAATATCTTCAAGAAATGATGGACAACGGAATTTACATAAAATAAATTATTATACATAATAAGTATTGTCTGAAGCATTTAATTGCATATGAATACTTGTTGTAAGAGCATAATATTATAGTCCACATCTGTGACACGTGAAAATGTAATCCTACTTTTCGTCGTGAACAATATCGACACGGACTACGCTAGCAATTCATTGATGTTGTTTGGTATGTTTTTGTTCACATACCATCAAATATTAGAAGAACAGGTGGATTGAACATATTTTTGCTATAGGTTGAGGTGATGCCGGTCAACTCTGTCAACTCCGTGATGATTACTCTCGTCAACGAGATCGGTTATCGATCTCTTGCATATCGCTTCAATCGATGTCTAGTTGCGAAACAACTCAGCAAGGTTATCGCATCCTGTAATTATATACCGATACCGGAGCAAACAGGCCCGGCAAAAAGCTCTCGAGATATGACTGGACTAGGTTCGTGAGGATGGTTCTTTACATGAACTGTTTATAGTAAGTGAAAGAGCTGAACAGCTAAGATATTACTTAAACATACTGGTGCTTAATTCATTGAATGTTCCGTGTCATTGAATTACAATTAGCCATAGCATCCAGGCCAACGAACAGGGTTAAATCCCAACACAAACAGAATTCACCTTCATGCATTTACAACTGGTCCACGTGCATTCTCTTCTTAGACAGTACTGATGTTCTAGGTTGTCTTTGAATTGCACCATGCTCATACACAATCATGATAGAGAAGTCAGTCCGACAACGGTACCTATCCAATGTCTTCGTTGGTTGTAAGGTGATCATTTACATATAAATGACCATACTTAGATAGGGCTGTACAGGAATGTATACTATTTGTATAATGGTGATTTTTCGGTCAGAGTAGAAATCGAACAAATTATTAGTCCAAGAAAATTACACACTGCTATCTGCTGATATTATCTTTTTGATACCACAACAAAGGAAATTGAATTGAGAAATATTATCTCTGTTGTAGCTTTCCGGGGTGGGAACATGGATGATTGAGGTGTCCCAATTAGAGTTCCGTCTCCTGAATAAAAGTTATGAAAATGGCATGCACATATAAGGTATCCAATGTGTAGAATATTGCGTTTACTACATGTTGGGTAATTTGAAAAACAAGACATAAATTATACCCTGAGTGAATGAGAAAATGTGGTACGCATTTTACGGTGACATGTGCACTCAACCATGATGTCTGTCTGCTGATTTTTTTCTCTGCATTGCAGGGAAAATCAGGTTTATCCTTACATAACTGAGCCATTCAAACGAGTGTGTTAATCGACCGGGCAAGTCAAAAGAGAAGCTCTATCATACGTCTGATATTCCGTATTACTGTACTCAAGGCATGTGGACATGAGGCAATTCAGTCCAGTCCTTTATTGGGACAAACTCAAATAACATTGGTTATGGCCGAGTAACCATAAATGCGCAATACGTCAGTAAATTTAGACATGCATAGAGAATATATATTTTTATTTTTATTTGTCTCCGAAGCAGCCCACATATACTGACCAGTGCGCAATTACCTTGAAATAATTGGCTTATTGTGTCTGCAGGATGGAATTCCTAATGTGTGGTTGCTTATTTCGCTAGGGAGTCCGTTACGAATTATTCACAACAGTATAATCCAATAGCCTTAAAAAGAACCATCTCATTCAAACTACGACGGAGCTTCCATTCACGCATATCTGTCTTAACAAGATGTGCCAGCTATATGGTACACTTCTCTAGAATTTCGAGAGTCATTTTGGGGGTAAAAATTCTACCTGTGACATTTGGTTATGCTATATATCGACAGCATATAGGTATTCCAAGGGGTACTTATTATGCACCGCTTATGGCTGACCTATATCTGTTCTCTTATGAATACGACTATATGCAGATGCTTTAAAAAAAACCCAGATTTTTCCACATCTTCTTTCTGTAGATAATCACTATCTGAATGACACAGTGAATCATATATATACACCTTCACTGGATTTGAAGGAAACTACAGATGGCCCTAGCGGCAAATCTTATTTAGACCTATATCTCTGTGAAAATGAAGCGGACCTTCTCTCTCGTTGATTTTATGACAAAAGAGATGATTACAATTTCGAAATGTCAACTACACCTACCTGGGCAGTAATATACATGGCGTATACATATCTCGACTAGTAGCATTTGTTAAATCTTGTGTTAAATGTGACGACTTTAATCAACGTCACAATTGCAAAACCTGTAAAGCAGAGCTATATCATCAAGCGCCTCCACTCGAAGTTGCTCAAGTTTGGCGATACATATCACATGCGGATACCAAAATACGAGCGTATCGGGCAAGATCTATGGCGGTAAGTTTCGACACGTGTCCAATTCCGCTTAACCCCGGGCTAGGGGCCGTATGAACCTATGCATTTCAAGATGCGCATATTGTTCATATGAACCGTCACAATCAAAGCGTGTTTGAGATATATCATAATCTATATAACGACTTTACAACGTATATCATATGGATTAAGAATACTGATCAGCCATACGGATTTGATATTTTTAAAACATCATGATGTCTTGCTAGCATTATTGAAAAATGTTGACCGCTTCTGTCTTGCAGGAAGTTAGCCTGATGTATACTACGATTTATCCTTTCAATTTGGTGCTGATGTTATTATTTAAATTAGTTTGGATCATGGACGCGGACATTTTTTAACGGGCAAAGGCTGAATATTAAATGACGGTTAAGATACTAATATGGATAGAACAACTAAAAAATTATTGTCTACATGTAGGTGATTTCTGATGACGATGTTATAATCCATGCATACTAGATGCTGTTGTTTCCGTAACGGGCAGATACACTCTGTATGGCCTTAATATTAAATCCATAGCAGTTGACTCGTTTCAGTCATCCACTCTATTGAAATATATAATCACTCCTAATATGATAATAACATGGCCAGTAAAAATATAGGTATCGGCTTGCGTTTCCGTTACCTGGTTAGTTCCCATTATTTGCTGAAGACCTTACAACCAAGAGCATTTACAGGAAACCCCAGGCAACTACAGAAAGCATTTATAACTGGCCACACTAAAATTCAGTCCCACGATCGTGCTATTAAAAGTTGACAACCACGTATCCCAAATGTCCTTGAAAATATGGCACATTGTACCTTACACCGACCATGGGCATCTCAGGGATTCACCAGCCGTTACTGGACTAGCCCAACTACCCACAAAGAGATTATAACGGTAGGAAAACGCAATACGGTTGCAATACTAATAGGTATAGTTTATTTTGTGTGAAGCAGTTTCTCTGGAATTTCGATGATTTCTTGACTGTCAGACCGCAGTGTCCTTGACCTTTGATCAACTAACCTCAATTTTGGTAGACAATATCTGCGTGACCGCATAGTTATCCTGGTAAAGTATGACAGAAATTAGAGACTTTGTTGAAAAAAATAAGGAAATAAATGACGAAAGTCGGGAGGAGAAGGAGAATGGGCTTCGCCAGCTACCATTGACGTAATCCAAAGGAAGGCCTATACTCTGGTCGACACACATATAATACGGTCAAATGAGTGTGTCAGTGGATAGAATAGATCATAGAAAAACCTCTTATCTATCTGAAATTATGCATTGCGGTACCCAAGGTGAGTGGACATTCGCGGAACATGAGAAGCGCGGCGTTGGTTGGGATGGGTTGGTTGGGGGTTTGGACCCGGATGTAAATGTCTGGTGACGTGCCTCGATTCAATCAAGATTATCCCACTCCCTACCACCGTGTAAGGCGTACGGAAGGATCCCAAGCCTTCGTACGTGCGCAATAAACGTGAAACTGAGACACCTGCACTTTGAAATGATTTCCGTAGACACAGCTGTCAGATAGAACTTGAAAATTCGAACGTATGACCAGGCTGACGATCCGTAATCGTATCTGTTTGTATGTCTCAAACAGATTTCCAATGGCTTTTTGGACGGGATAGTGAAATAACAGCGATTGTACAAAAAATGATGATCAATATACGGTAGGTCTATATTCGATGTTATTACATAAAGCAAATTGCCAGTAACGTTATATATATACTCATAATACAATTTGAGCGATAGCCAAAAAAAATCAAGTAGGACATCTATATATAGATATTCGGGGCATTCTACATACAATGCATCCAGCTTCCGTGAGACACTGGCATCTAGATACCAGTGTCTAAAACCACTAAGATCTGGAAATTGTTGTCCGTTGGACAGTGAGTTCTGGATTCCAGTGTCCACGGACACTGACCTCAAAGAGACGAATGTTCTACCCCGGAAGCTGGTGTCCATTATACATATACTATATTTGCACTTTTGCATTTAGATCACCAGTTCATAGCCTATAGCTTACTGGAGTAACAGAATTGTATAACAAACATCATGTAATTTATTTCCAAGGCGGAGAGGATATACGTTGCATTATTAGGAAATGGCGATTTCAATGAAGACCAGTTACGGAGTGAATTTTTGTCATATGAATGTACTCGTGAATGTGTTTGGAAGTGTTCGTTAACAATGCGTGTAGTTCGCCCAAATTATGAGGTTGCGCTTATGTGAGTAGTACCCTAAGTGAGAACTGACATGCATTGACCTTTGGTCATTGCATATTATTAAATGACGTGACCAAAAGTGACGTTTGACAATGTGCATGCGCACCAACGGTACCAAAAACACCATTGCACATGGTCAAAGGCAATATCCGGTGTTGGTATTCAATGATATCCGGAGTTCCAAAGTTCACTGCGCGTCAATTTCCAATTAGCCTAGTACTGACGTGTGGAATAAACCTAACGCCCTTGATGTCGGGGAGGGATGAGGCAAGGATTACATATCAAAGATTGTTGCCACGAAACAAAACCTATTTGTGTTGATAAATACCTCGCCGAGGAGTGGCGCGGGATGTGGTAGGACGATTGAGGAGAATAACGTACCCACCTCCTATTGTCTGTGATTTTTGCTTTGCATCCTCGAGGCAAACGTGCGCTGTATGAACACAAATCACGTGTAATATAAGAGGGCGAGAAATGCCTGTTGTATACGTCCAAGAAATGAGTTTTTGTTGATGCAACGCCTGTTTGGGCAGATATATTTAACATTTAAGTTGATAAATTACAAATTTGTGTCAATATCAGGCGAGTCTGTGTCGATGTAGCTTAAATGTTTATCGTTGGTGATTTAACGTACGTCTGTGTTGATACGGCACACGCCTACATTGATATAGCACAGGTACAGCACCAATTTGTGTTGATACAACGCAAAAGCTGCTTCGATTCAATAAGAGACTGAGCTTATACAATCGAGGTTATTAATGCCGCAGACGAGTCTTTCACTTACTCTCAAACTTCATTTACTCTGGAAGATTTATTTAACAATTACAAAACGTTTCTCAGGGAAAGAGGCATTTGTCTTCCGACCAATCATATCGACATACCAAAAGTATACTGGACTCCTAAAATGCATAAATCACCATACAAAGCTAGATTCATAGCTGGTTCTAGAAGCTGCACCACCAAGCTTCTTTCAACCCTATTGACGAGGGCCCTTCAGGAGGTAAAAGCATTTTGGGAAAGGTATTGCGCCACTGTTTCTAAGAACTCTGGCGTTGAATGTATGTGGATATCGAAAACCTCAAAATGACTTACGGAAGTACTTGATGCTAAAGGCTACATACCGTACTGACATGTATCCACATGCGATTTCACGACTCTCTATAGTACAATCCCTCATTAGGACCTTATTGACCGTCTAAGTGCATTAATAGTATCTGTGTTCAAGAAAACTGATCGTAGATATATTAATGTCGGAAGCCATAAAGCATTCTTTATCTCTACTACATACAAGCGATATCATTCATGGGATGTTTCTTTTTTATAGAGTTGCTTGAATTTCTCATTAAAACTATCTATGTGAAATTTGGCAACACAATATATCAGCAGCATATATGTATTCCAACGGGTACTAATTGTGCACCCCTGTTGGCTGACCTGTATCTGTTCTCTAATGCATATGACTATAGCTTTCAAAAACCGATCCATTCAAAGCCCGTTCCTTCTCATTCACCAAAGGCTATATAGACGATCTTCTCGCTGTAGATAATCGCTATATAAATGACGCAGTGAAGGATACATCCACCTTCACTGGATTTGAAGGAAACTACAGATAGCCCTACAAGCACATCATATTTAGATCTATATCTCTACAAAAATGAAGCGGGCATTCTCTCTCCTCGACTTTATGACAAAAGAGATGATTACAATTTTGACGTCGTAAACTATCCCTTTCTGGAGAGTAATATTCCAATGGGACCTGCATATGGCGTATACATATCTCGCCTAGTAGCATTTGCTAGATCCTGTGTTAAATGTGACGATTTTAATCAGCGTCACAAAACATTGCTGCAGAAACTTATAAAACAGGGCTATTCCACCAAGAATTTGGCGATACATATCGCATGCTGATAGCAAAATACGGACGTAGCGTGCATGATCTATGGCGTTACGTTTCGTAACTGGTGTCTAATTCCGCTTAACCCGGGGCTAGGGGCCGTATGAACCCATGTATTTCCAAGATTCTCATGGTGCCCATTTGAACAGTCACAATCAAAGCGTGGCTGAGATACATCATTCTCTAGATAACGACTTTAAAACGATTATTATGGATTAAGAATACTGATCAGCGATACGGATTTTGTATTTTTGGAACATCATGATGTCTTGTCGGAATTATGGAAAACTGTTGACCGCTTCTCTCTTGCAGGAAACTAGCCTATGTTTATGTATACTATGATTGTCTTTTTGAATTTGGTGCTAATACTGTTATATGGATATGGAATTGGTCTTTGTAGTATAAACGCGGATATTATTTAATGGATGACGGCTGAATTATGAATGACGGACCAGACGCTTCTATCAATACAAATATTTTTCGTGAAGAACGATTAATATTATCTGGAGACATATTAGCTGGCTATGTATGTATCAGAAGTGTATATGTTTCTCAATCACAGCAGCAAAGGCATCCAGAATATCAGATGCACAGTACTAATTTGTAAATTACCAAACTCTCCGAAACGATTACATGTTTTTAATTAATACTTCTTCACGTTACAGCTGATCATAATGAGCCCACTCGCATCAGACCGTGTGTGAATAATAATGGGGAAATTCAAATGGCGGCTACGGGAGGTCCGCAAAAGCTCGCGTTCTCGATGGTCTTTTTTTCTTCGATGAAAGTAATTCATTTACTCTTACATACTGGTTCTATATATCTATTGCTGAACAGAAAAAAATGCTCAGTATGCACCAAAGTCGCTGTCACCTCCTCCCCTCCTATACACACACAGCCACTAACCCGATGGTAGAACATCCTTGTTCATTAGGAGTAATACAGTCCTTTTCGAAACATCGATTGCTTACGTACAAATATATATAACTAAAATGCAATCATGTTATTATGCACTCTGGAGTATTTGGTCGTATTTCGATAATCGAATATGTGAACACCCAGACAGACGTTTGTATCAGGGTATCACACCTACGGATTATTTGATGTTAAAGATTTTCCTCACCGTAACGATTTCAAATGTTGACATTTTTTATGGGTGTTAACTTATTTGATTTCGTACGGCCTTCCACAAGAGATTTGATCAATTTAAGCAATTATTTTTGTTAGGAGTATCATACCCTATCATATTTTCCTAGGTTTGTCATACATGTATTGCCCATTCTATATGTTAATATGCAAATATGCAGTGGAGAAAAAAAAAATGCAAAGTGGTATCGACGATATTCGAATCCATATTTTGCTATTCTAAATGCTGTTCGCTCTAGCTGTGCGCTTGTACATATTACGCCACATGGATTGTTGTCCGAATGCTGTTTGAACCGTCTATTTTTACCGTTGTATTGACATGTATATGTCATCCGGGTTCTAATTACCCCGGACTCTGGAGCTTCCATAGCTTCAATTCTGATCTAGATTCCACTAACCCGGACTTGGTTTCTGTTCATAGGGGGGACAATTGTTTCCGGGAGGGGGGGGGGGGGGCTTGCTATTCGGGCACCCAGATACAGATACGATGGTCTTCGGGACCTCATATCCAGCGGACCACGGTTGCTTTCGCACCGGTTCCAGATAGCTAGACCGAAATACCTTGATCTTCCTATACGTGGAAAGTAGACTTTTCATTCGTGCGATGCGCACTCTTTGACCAGTGCAGTGAGCACGACGGAAAGGCGAGAGATACCGAACTGATCTTACTTTGAAGGGACGTGGTTTACTCGTGGATCAAAGTGTATTTGTTTATTAGACTTCGGTGCGGATAATTCAAGTGTAAGAATGTATTTACCCGAAGAGTATTGCGAAATAAGGTATGGGAATATTCTTCAATAGGAAAACATAATTTGGGACTGGCCAGTCTCGCGCCTCTGAACCACAGATGTGTTTATCTGGTGAAGAATCGTACAATGCATACACCGATCGCAGATTTCAACTTACTCTGTCCAGCGGTTAGGCGAACATGCGATACAAACACAAATCCGCGCATACACACAGTCACAAGCACTTCTCTGTTTACAGTCTGATTCGATGACTTAGTTGCGCATCGTTCATGGATTCTAAAAGTTTAAATTGACCACGGATACCATGGAAATTTTTCATGATACCAGTAACTCGAGGCTAAATATTTTTTTACAAACTTGAATTGATGACGGAAGTAGAATATTTAGACAGACACATAATGTTATAGGTTTCAAAGCAAGAGTTCAGGTCTACAAATTATTTATGAGTGATCCTGTGTAGACCATTTGTATTCGTCTTTTACTATTCTTTCAAGAAAAAATTACTATTGCATTTGGTAATTCTACATGTATTTATTTATCTGTAGGATGAAGCTGTTAGTTGTATGTATGTTACTGGGCCTGCTGTTACTTGTGTCCTGTGAACAGCCACTGGTGAAGAACGAAAGCAATGATGCCGTCGAGCGAACCGTTGACCCGCTGACAAAACTACTGATCCGGCACAAACGAAATGTAAGTAACCCTATTCGCATATTTAGTTATTGAGATAGTTTACTAATGATTTATAGCACTGGCGTAATTTTTTTCAACATTGCTATAACACTCCCATTAGAGAGATACCACGGTACAAAGTTATACAGAACACTAGTGTAAGAGATAACATGTAATGGTGGTGGGGACATAGACCGGCGTCTCTGACATGACGTAAATCCCAAAGGCGAAATGGTCCCCCCTAATTATTTTTCTTACTCTATGAACTAGGGAGCTGAAACTTACCAGACTCTACCCTTGGGTCAAGCTCTACCAGAAAATGAAAAAAAAATCCAAGATGGCCGCTTTGTTGACGTCACAGTGACGTCATTTTCAAAAACGACAATTTTTGGTCGATTTTTCTGTCGGATTTTCCGATTTTTTTTATTTATGCAATTTCTTCGCAAAAAACTGCATGATAAATTAGTAAATATAAATGTGATATGAAATAAAATAGCTTTTGCCCACTTTTCGTCGCGGAAAAGCAGAGATTTTAAAGGAATATGACAAAAACGTCACTTTTCTGGTACACCACTTGTCGCCATCTTGAATTTACCCATGATCCTCTGGTCGTGGTGTTATGTAAGTAGGCTTAAAATGACCCCAATATGACAAACTATAAAGTCGAGGAGTTTCAGCTCTCCATTTTTCGTCGTTCCGAAGATAGCGCCGAAAGTTTGGTAGGGGGGCATTTCGGTTCCCCCCTCCAGGCCAGGTAGGGTTAATTATGCGTGTTCATGTGATCATCTTGAATTATACAAGGCAGCGTTGGTCCCCAGGATGCGAGGACTCAGAGTTTACCGCATCCGAATAATGGAATCCGGTCTAAATACAAGAATAAGTAGAGGATAGACCTGTTCGGACTAATCGTAAAACCAATTTCTTTGTTATTGTTGGTAATGAATTCAGTTCAATTTAATATTCATGCTATTGTTAATACATTTTTCGTGTCTCGAGTTACATGAAACTAATTTATTGTGCTTGAAATGGTATCTATACAATGTAAATATTGGTCGATGACTCGTCAAGACAGAGGCAAGCTATTCAAGACAAGCTATTCAAAATTTGGGGTCGACCAGGCCGTTTTTTGTCACATATTCCATATGTAACACAACCCTATTTTTAAACACCTGAAAAACGTACGAAACTGAGGCTGACGAAGGTTAACTTCGCGGCCCGACTCGCCATATAGCTCAACCGAGCCACCCATCCGCATATGTCATTTTGAAGGAATGGTACACGCTTAAAACTGAAGTGTTGAAATAACCCTTTAAGTTTGTCCACAGGGACTGCTCTTTAAGTGCTGTCCCTGTGGACACACTTAGAGTGTTATTTCAACACTTTACGAGTAAGTTTCAACACTTTAGTTTTAAGCGTGTAGTACCCAGGAGCTTGGTACTATAAATATCGGTTACCAAAAAGGGAAGGATTAAAATTTTTGAGGGGGACCAATAGTCCGAAACTATGGACTACTCCCTATATGACTAGGATTTATTTTATGGAAAAAGTGTTGCTGGCGCATAATAGTCTGCGAGAGAATACGAGTACACTAGTATATCACACTTGCCATACAAGGGCATTTTCGTTGGATATCCGTTCCTCCCCTTTCCCCCTACTCCATCTTTGTTTTGGTGTGTTTTACCATCTGAAGTCGACATTTCGAGATAAAGCCTCAAATGTTATCGTAATAGCCATGACGATGGGTTCACAGCATTTGTCCGAATTATAATCTCACTTTCTAGCTTCTAAATCATATCAGATATGCACGGAATATGTAAAAATAACTGAAATTATGGTCAAATTGATGCTAAAATTGTAGTTTCCTCCGTCTGGTAAATATCTAAAATTCTCTCAGAATTCTCAAAAATAATGGCTAAGACGCAAATAACTGTTACCTATTCAGAGCATTTAATATTGTCCGTGAGTTTTACGTTGGGAAATATCATGTTGAGTATATGTTATAGGAGTAGTTGTTCTATGTTTCACTTGAAAATTTCTAAATATTCTGCCAGACATTCGAGAGATCTGAAAGCGTACATTAAAATGGTATAAAACTTAACAGAAGAGTGTATCATACGTCAGAGTATATTTTTACTGTATATAAGGTATTGCATATTAGACCACGGCGATTGGCAAAAAACGCATTATTTTAGGAGTAAAATGCACCCCCCGTACACAGAGGCAAACTATATATCATTTGAAAGCTTGGACTCTCTTCTTTCAGATAAGGTAGGATGTGGTGGTGAAAACTATTGCCGCATGCTAGAAAAATTAGGAAATGCAAGAATCACTGGATTGCAACTATGGGGGTATACGTGTTAATATGACTATAACTTCACTCGTACCAGACATAGGGCAAAATGGCTGGTGTCGATTGATTACGCAAAGGTTCTTCAATCGTTTAATATCAAAAACTATTTTGAAGTCATTGACCTGTGACGTCACAGGGGGATCATCTCCAAAATACAATTAAATTGCGTCAAACGCACTAAAAACTATGTCAAAAGTTTTTTGTGGGTAAAATACTTCATTGTTAAATGGCCAAAATGGTTCTTATGTCGAATATAGTCATCGGTCAAATACTTCGGCAAAGATTTGGTGCAATTACCTTTTAAATCCTCAATTTAACGACCGTCATTCACCATAGTATATTAGGTAAAAACACTAACTACTGCATTAGACGAGCGGCAATCGCAAAAAACGCCTTATTTTAGGAGTGAAATGCACCCCCCACACGGCCACATCCTATAGTGTGAGGTGGCAATTTCCTCTCCATTAAACGGGGAATCGATTGGTAACAGTTGTGTTGAGATATCTTGAATCGCGATGTCACTTGGGGTCATCTCCAAATTCCGAATGAAATATTTTCTAAATACACAATTATGGTTTCTTTACTAAGTTATTCAATGTAATGAAATTCATATAATTATGCCAAGTTATTGTCAGCGGTGCTGTTTATCATTACATGAAAAGAACAGGCTATTTAAGGATTCTCACTACCTTAGAAAATGGAATATATGAAGAGGAAGTATCTCAAAATTATACATCTTCTATGTCTACTAAGCGTTTATCTAAGATTGCCAAACATCTGACTTCAGGAATACTTGATATGAATGTTTTATGATTTAATGTGTATAATTCAATGTTTTTTTTATCTCCTGTTAATTTTAAAGCAATATCAAAGGTTATCTTGATTATCGTTGTGAGTGGGGGTCATCTCATAATTACTATTGCAATTTCACGATTTTCTCGGATATCAGCCACCGTAAAAATAGTTTAGTTCCGTGATTTAGACATTCAGAATCATTTGACGTCGTAGCTGTATATTGTTTTGTCAAACGTACAAATTAGTTTAGAATTCAGAGCAGTTGTTTCAGATATTTTTGGGATTATATATTCTGTATATCCCTGGCATATTTTTTATAAGGGGTCAAGCCTAATCATAAATAAAATAGGACAGTCCCGGGATAGAACTATTTAATATAATAATAATATTTATTTCAGACATAAATCTGCTCCGTAGAAAATTAATCTGGAGTCGAATAACCTCATTAAAGCAGGGTACAGAGTTAATCCCAAACATGTACAGTAAGTAGCACTTCAATTCGGCATGGATTGCATCAACCTGCGAAATGCGTTGTGGATATGTTTTTACAGTTACAGGACCGCAAATGGCTGTAATAGATTTTGGCAAAGTACGACAAGAGAAGTGGCTTCTTCGCATCTTGGGAAAACATATAGAACTTTCGAGTCAAAGTGTTGGCACGAATGCATAATTTTCTAGTTTGCACAGTCATCATTACTGTCAGTGATATCGCTGGAGATAAAATGATCAAGACATTCGGCGTTGTCTAGGTACTTCAGCTGTGCGGTCATTGAACTTAAACGAAAACATAAGCATTTCTTAACGTTCAGGACAATATTATTGTCAGTCACAAAAATATCACATATATCAAGTGGATTATGAAGGCCCTTGGCAGAGGGTCTAATAAGGCATAAGTCGTCAGCGTATACTAGATGGCTAAAGAAGATCTCGACTACATTACACCATAAATTGGGCCGAGATATTTTGATGTCGAGTTCATGTATGTATAGACATTAAAGTACAGAGAAGACAAAACTCCTCCTTGACGAACTCAATTTCCAGCAGAGAAACCTCCGAGAAAGCATACCCACATCCTGGTAGCTATGAAAGGCGCAAAAGGACGCCATTCCCCACGTGACGTGGGTCAAGATTAGTCACGGGGTAATGATTTAAAATTGACTCTACTGTAAAACCCGGAAAATAATTATCATTGTGGCTTTCAAAATACTAAATATCCAAACAAGTTTGAAGATGTTATTGTCTCGGAAGAGGCATTTGCAAACACAAATCATCGCATGTAAATCTCCGTGGATAAAATAATGGAGCATTCCAATGTTGATAAATGGTTCGCTTCTTAACCTCGGCATTACGCTACATGGGCCTTGACGTCGTTTCGCGTTTTTTGTTGTCAGACTGTTCTACTAATATTTATGATGTATAATCTCCAATATTATCATCTCGCTTATTCTGTGTTTCGCAATGGTGTTAGGGCATAATTGGTGGTTTTCAAGGCAGATAAGGCTCAAGTTCTGTACAGAATTATTACCGTTTTATTATCAGAGGTGACAGGACAAAATTTTCGCTCATAAAGATCTTTTATGGGCATTGAAAAATATCAGTCTCAATTCGATTTTATCGGATATACACATTTCATGTGTATTCATTTGTATTCTTAAACAACATTGTTTCTTATAGTGGAGCCAAGTCCTCATTGTGGTTGTCTCTCTTTTGCACTGGAGCTCCGTCGTTAACTGGAGCTAGAAATTCGTATAGGCACGGATGAGTAGTATTCATACTACTTTAATATCATGTGTTACAGTCTGGATCTCAGCGGTATTATTCTGATGTATGTCTCGGATCATGTAGAATCGGTTTTCGGGGTTGAAACACGCCATGAACGTGGGTATGTTAATGTGTCAAAACAGACAATCTCGAATTGAGATTGGTATTTTTCAATACCTACAGAACTCCAGAAGCGAGAATTCTGTCATGGCACATATGATAAAGCAGGAATAATAATGAACAGAACCCGGACCTTACGGAAGACAGCACTGAATAATCATGAAATTTGTCAAAGTATTTTTCAATTCCTACAGAACTCCAGAAGTGGGAATTCTGTCCTCACACCTTTGATAAAAAAACCCACAGTAATAATACTCTACAAAAAATGCACATTACCGACATTGGAAACTGTGGAATACAAGCGTCTAATCTGTCATTCAATATTCAACCGTCGTCCATTAAAGGATTTCCGCGTCAATAATCCGATGGCCCAAAAATAACAATGGCACTAAATTATGAGGATAAATCATAATAAGCGTAAACCTAGGCTGATTTCCTGCAAGACAGAAGCGGTCAACAGATTTCAATGATGTCCCAAAAACATCAAATTCGTATCGCTGATGAGTATTCTTAATCTATATGATATACTTTGTAAAGTCGTTATCTCAGTCACGCTTTGATTGTGTCTGTTCATATGAAAACTATGGGGATCTTGAAATACATAGTTACGTTCATACAATCCCTAGCCCCGGGTTAAGCGGAATTAGACACTATTTACCAAACGTACCACCATAGATCTTGCACGTTCACCATGCGATATGTATCGTCAAATTTGAGAAAATTCGACTGGAGACGCTTGACGATATAGCCCTCTTTTACAGGTTCATATAAAGACATTGAGAGAAACAGCATACACATGAAATGTGTCAAAGCAGATAAATCTCCAATTGATATTGATATATTTCAATACCTACAGAACTCCAGAATCGAGAATTCTGTCCTGACGACTTTGATGAAAAATAGTAATAATTCTACAGAGGACTTGGACATTACGGATCTTGGAAACTGCGGAGGACTATTAAACAACGCTACAGCAGAAACGGCATTAGAAGCGATAGTTCTGCCCTGACATCATTAACAACCGGAATAATACTGTACAGCAGCACAAGCGAGATCATAATATTGGAGATTATCTATCATTAATATTGATTGTATTGAAGATTAGGCGTAGAGTGGGTTTGTTTATGGACATTTCCTTGTGTGATATTAAACTGTGCAAGTAGGTTTCCAAGAACATACTCTTGATGTGACAATGTAAATACTAAGTTTAGATGACCCCCTGAATAATTTTAAAATTTTCAAGAAGGTGGAAAATCAGGGACCTGTAAAGAGTAATTGATAGAATACTGTACCAACAAATCATATCAAATGTGGTAGATTACCAAAACCTATTGTGTGAAAACATGAAATTGCAATAGTAATTATGAGATGACCCCCACTCACAACAATAATCAGATAACCTTTGATATTGCTTTAAAATTAACAAGAGATAAAAGAAAAGATTGAAATACACACATTAAATCATAAAACATTCATATCAAGTATTGCTGAAGTCAGCTGTTTGGCAATCTCAGATAAAAACTTAGTAGACATAGAAAATGTATAATTTTGAGATACTTCCTTTTCACATATTCTATTTTCTAAGGTAGTGAGGGTCCTTACATTGCCTGTACTTTTCATGTAATGATACACAGCACCGCTGACAATAACTTGGCATAATTATATGAATTTCATTACATTGAATAACTTAGTAAAGAAATCACAATTGTGTATTTAGAAAATATTTCTTTCGGAATTTGGAAATGACCCCTAAGAGACATCATGATTCAAGATATCTTAACATAACCTAATATCAATCGATTCCCCGTTTAATAGAGAGGAAATTGCCACCTCACACTACAGGATGTGGCCGTGCATTTTACTCCTAAAATAAGGCGTTTTTTGCAGTCGCCGCTCGTCTAATGCAGTAGTTAGTGTTATTTACCTAATATACTATGGTGAATTACGGTCGTTAAATTGAGGATTTAAAAGGTAATTGCATCAAATCTTTGCCGAAATATTTGATCGATGATTATATTCGACATAAGAACCATTTTGGCCATTTAACAATGAAGTATTTTACCCACAAAAAAAATGTTGACATGGCTTTTAGTGCGTTTGACGCAATTTTTGACGCAATTTAATTGTATTTTGGAGATGGCCCCTCTGTGACGTTACAGGTCGATGACCTCAAATTTGTTTTTGATAGTAGAGGATTGAAAAACCTTTGCGTAATCAGTGATATAGTCATTTTAATACCTATACCCCCATTTTAAAAGTAGAAAGGTGCAATCCACTGGTTCTTGTATTTCCTGATTTTTCTAGCATACGGCAATAGTTTTCACCACCACATCCTACCACATCTGAAAGAAGAGAGTCTAAGCTTTCAAATAATATGCAGTTTGCCTCTGTGTACTCGGGGTGCGTTTTATTCCCCAAAACCGGGTCTCTGCCGCTCGTCTATATATGGTGCAGTCCACAGTAAACCCCTCGTTGCTGGAAATTGACCCTTGGTGTAGCCCTTCGTCTTTCTGAGATGCCAAACGATCCAGAAAACCCATATCAAATTATATATTTTCTTCATGGGAATGCTCATACCATTAATTCAGCATACAAGCCAGTTATGCAAATTCAACCCGGGATAAATTTTCTTCCCTCGGAACGTACTCCATATTTTCTGGGAAATCTATTAAAATGACCCAAAATACGCCATATTTCGTTCATTTCCTGGAAAAATCTTGACAATCGATTTTAATAAGATTTCGTCACGGTGTTTCCCGTGTCGAGGCGAGTTAAAAAAGCTATTCAAAATTTGGGGTCGACCAGGCCGTTTTTTGTCACATATTCCATATGTAACACAACCCTGAAAAACGTACGAAACTGAGGCTGACGAAGGTTGACTTCGCGGCCGGACTCGCCATATAGCTTAACCGAGCCACCCATCCGCATATGTCATTTTGAAGGAATGGTACACGCTTAAAACTGAAGTGTTGAAATAACCCTTTAAGTGTGTCCACAGGGACTGCTCTTTAAGTGCTGTCCCTGTGGACACACTTAGAGTGTTATTTCAACACTTTACGAGTAAGTTTCAACACTTTAGTTTTAAACGTGTAGTACCCAGAAGCTTGGTACTATAAATACTGGTTACCAAAAAGGGAAGGATTAACATTTTTGAGGGGGACCAATAATCCGAAACTATGGACTACTCCCTATATGACTAGGATTTATTTTATGGAAAAGGTGTTGCTGGCGCATAATAGTCTGCGAGAGAATACGAGTACACTAGTATATCACACTTGCCATATAAGGGCTTTTTCGTTGGATATCCGTTCCTCCCCTTTCCCCCTACCCCATCTTTCTTTTGGTGTGTTTTACCATCTGAAGTCGACATTTCGAGATAAAACCTCAAATATTATCGTAATAGCCATGACGATGGGTTCGCAGCATTTGTCCGAATTATAATCTCACTTTCTAGCTTCTAAACCATATCAGATAGGCACGGAATATGTAAAAATAACTGAAATTATGGTTAAATTGATGTTAAATTTGTAGTTTCCTCCGTCTGGTAAATATCTAAAATTCTCTCAGAATCCTCAAAAATAATGGCTAAGACGCAAATAACTGTTACCTATTCAGAGCATTTAATATTGTCCGTGAGTTTTACGTTGGGAAATATCATGTTGAGTAATCAAATTGGTGTTGGTGTCCGAGATAATGCATTTTACATGCCATACTCCAAGAAAAACGTACGAAACTGAGGCTGACGAAGGTTGACTTCGCGGCCCGACTCACCATATAGCTCAACCTAGCCACCCATCCGCATATGTCATTTTGAAGGAATGGTAGTTCCCAGAAGCTTGGTACTATAAATACTGGTTACCTAAAAGGGAAGGATAATTATCATGTGGTCGGATACGGACGCTCTGCTGTATTAAAATTTTTGAGGGGGGACTAATAATCCGAAGCTATGGACTACTCCCTATAGCCCAGGCCAGATAGCGTTAAAATCCCCTAGTCCGAGTCTGATGGAGTGAAGGCGTGGAGTTATCGCGAGATTTGGGCCTGAATGAATCGAGGAGGGAGGGAGGAAATTTGGCTTAATGTCACACTCAAGTTTGTTTCACTCATATGGTGACAGTCAGTTTGGTTGGTGGAGGAAGCCGGAGTACCCGGAGAGAACCACCGCCCTTCGGCAAGTAACTGACAAACTTTCACACATGGATCAGCTGGGCTCGAACCCGTGCCGGTTCCGCGGTGTGAGGCTAGCGGTCACCAGCGAAGCGCCTTAGACCACTCGGCCACCGAGGGCCTTCTGAATGAATCGATGTGGCATTTGTAATTTAATGGTTCACCCGCACATTAATCAGTTTGGTCCGCACTCGGTTGGCTTCCTCGTGCCGATTAACACTTTGCCCTTCACCTGGGATGGTCGACTGACATGTGCCAGCAAAACTCAAGAATCTCCACACCATTCCAAACACGCACACGCCCTCAGCAGATGAGAATGACCTCCAGCAACCTGTTCTACTATGACGTCATTATGCATGTACCAGTTGAATTCGTCTTGATTCTCTGGTGAAGCTTAGCTTGTAAGGAAACAGAAATACTCCCACATGAGAAAGCCAGTGATAATGAAAGGCAGTTTATTATAAACATATCGATGGTTAACATTTTAGAAATGTTCGCAACCATGTTGTCGTCGTTGTTCACTGGTCTATTGTGTTTCCACGTCAAATGTAACCCCTTGGAGTAAAACATCGCATGGAGTTGGTGCAACCAAATCGGATTTTTTCACATCGTTGCAAAAACGCGGTTTCCTAGTGATTCAACTGTGTGGTGTTCACACCTCGTAAGGCAAATATGCGATTCCCATCTCCCTCAAGTGTTCCTGAACCTTGGTGATGGGTTATGGATTTAACATAATAGATTTGATGGAAATCAACCAACATGCCAAACTGGATGATGTACAATTGATTCAAATTGCTACCTCGTATGCTTGTGCCCAAACGCTGCCCGAACGCAAAACACCGTGTTCTTCATAAAGTTGATCAGAGATATGGAAATGCAACAATAGCCGGGTTTGTTCGCTGCGAAACCTTGCTACAATCATACCATGGCTTTTTACTCCAATAATTGATCTTTAATGAGGAATCTCAGGATACCGGGGCTCACATTTGCACACATTTATTTTCTTTCGTTTTCGTGTTCCCAGGAATTTGCATACCGGTACATTAACGATACTACCCCACACAGCAAGCAATAGTGGACCACTGGTGGGAGTGGAGCGGGTTCTAGTGGCACGAGCGGCATCGGGAGCCGAAAACGGCCCGACGCCGGACC
Organism: Hanleya hanleyi; assembly: GCA_036873755.1. Taxonomy (NCBI): domain Eukaryota; kingdom Metazoa; phylum Mollusca; class Polyplacophora; order Lepidopleurida; family Hanleyidae; genus Hanleya; species Hanleya hanleyi. Next base: position 28,823 of record JAVTVY010014464.1, read on the forward strand.
GCCGATTCATTTGGAGCGTCCATGTCATGTGACGTGTGGAGGACGTCGGGGCTACAAACGATCACCGACGACTTGATGGTACCACGTGACATTAATGTAAAATCATTGGTAAAAAAAGTGATAATCAAATTATATTATTTTTGACCAGTTTGATCGCATAATTATTCAATTACATCTACAACATTTATGATGGGCCTACATATAAAATTAATTTCATTGACTGCGGGAAATTTATGTCGACTTTGGGCGCGAAATTCGTGTTTAGTTACTTCCCCTTGCGCGGCAAAGATGCGTTCAAGCCTGCAAGTGTAAGATGCCATTTTATTGAAGACGAAATCTGGTATTTTACAGGTATATGTGTTGATTTAGCGCTGAAAGTTCAGTGGTGAGCGCCGGACAAACTTTGTTTGTGACGTCACTTTACAGACCATGCGGTCTCAAGGACGAGGAGCCCTTATTATACTTTGAACAAACTTGTGTTGGGTTCTTTTATGGTTCTTATGGGTTCTTTGTGGGTTCTTTGCACTAAAAATGTTTGCACTAAATATATAATCAACTGGGAACGATGAATACTGATTCAACAATAGATTTCGCCACACAAAAATGACTTGGGTTTTTACATGTTGATCCATGTTCGCGCGAGTCCTTAATGTCCAAGTTGATGAAGTGGACTCTGAAGTGATTTATTTCCATAGCGATAACTGGCGGTATATTTGATTGTTTAAAACTTAGTTTTCGATGTTAAATGTCAGGGATAATAGCAAATTGTCACAGAAAGACTGTATGAGAGATAATTATTAGTCATTTTGGTATTTTGAACTGAAGATGGTGAATATTCTAGATATGTTTCCCATATGATAAAGTTCTATGTTGTGATAGATTTCAGTGAATTCTGCCGTTCAGCTTCTGTTACCTAATTGTTTATTGACAGATAACACAACACGGGTTGACTGTAGAAAAGTTTCATATTTTATTTTATTATGAGAAACCATGGTGATACTTATTACAGTTCTGTAATGTATTATACACTGGCACAAGCCTGAATATGAACTGAAGTGTACTACATTTGGCTGTCTCATTGCTGTTATTTGGAATAAGTAAACGTTCTGATTCTGAACACGAACCCTCAACGAGTGTGGTTTAATTCATTTTATTGAAGACGAAATCTGCTATATTACAGGGGTTCCCGACGAACTATCCTGGACCTGGTAACACATGAAAGGCCAGCCAGAAATTCTGTGATTTGCTTTTAATTTCTGCCACGGTGAGTCACTCTTCAGGCAAACATGTTCCAAGAGTTCCATTATATTTTCGTAGCATGTCAGTTTATTGTTACGTAAGATTCTGTAAACAAATCAAGTGTTTTTTGTGTGTTTATTTTAAAGATTAAGTGTTATGGTTATAAGTATTCAGCCTATTTTGAACGAGATATTAAATAGTTATGGAAGGATAATGTAGTGATTCGTCAAGCTAATAGAATGAAAACATAATTCCCTAAAGGATCAGCATTCGATATGAATTTCATGTTATTGTATTTTGTATACATGTGGATATTGATCTATGAGAAATAAATCACTAGATACAGGCTTATAGATTAAATATTACCCGATCGTGGAATTTAATTGTCTATGAAAAAGCCTCAATCATGTCAATTTGACTTGTATTCAGCAATTTACACTGAGAAGTATTGAACGATTACATGTTTACAGATTATATGTAATCAACTCCTTTAATTTCATTGCTCTAATTCATTTTATTTCTGTCTTTTTACAGAAACCTGCTAATGAATAAAGCTGTTACTGAAATATATACATGTAGGCAGTACTCAAGATTCTGTTTCAGTCAGTTGTGAGTAAATCTTCCAGGATACAATATAGTATGCTGTAATTGATTCCTTGCTTTACTTATTAAGCAAATTCTGTATAAAATATTAATATCTCCATTTAGATCAGGGTATTTGTGGTATCCTGAGAATTATCCTCCTTTGGCCATATTGTAATATATGATGTAATAGAATGAAATAATTCGGAGGACTGGGTATGAGTCCAGGGGTCAGTAACCATGATGTAATTTCATGTTGATGCTCCATAATACACTCCTCATTTATCAGACCAATTTGACTTGTTTCCTCTATCCATCGGGTACTCTGATTATTACGACAATATTTTTGAGAGGATGTTAAAATATTTAGTTTGTGTTTGCATTTTTCAGCGACTGAACACAAACTATTAACTATCCACATTTGAATTAATTCACCAGCATGAACATTTGAATTAATTTGTCAGTAAGAATGTATGTGTGAAATGATGATGTACTTTTCATGTTGATTTCAGACTAGTGCTTTAAGCCTTTTGTGGGGAAATGATGTCAGACACACCACCATATGAAAGCGATATTGGGGACTGATGCTGCCCATAGCTGGAAGTGGTCAGGGAAAGGGGCAAAGGACACGTTCATGGACTTTGTTGAATAAAACTGTGTTCAGGAAGTACGAGAAATACAATTTGTATAGCTAACATTTGGTTAGAGGGAACTACAAATTCACACTATATCTCCTTTCTTTATTTGGCCAAGAAGAATGAGTCTGCATTCTATCTACTGCCTTCTCTAGTGAACACAACACAATTCCTGGTAGAAATTTTGTTAGATTCTTTAGAAATTTACCACATATTATTATCACCATATGAAGATGTACACGTCACCATTTTTGACCTGATCCAACTTGTTTCCCCTTACAAGTTATGTATTTGTTATGAGGTTTAGTTTGATAATATGATTACTAGCCAGAGATATATATTGAACCACTGATGATATTCTTCATATGATGATCTTACATTCGTGTAAAGCTTGACGGTAGAAAAGTCCTTGTTCTCAATCATTAATATCATGATAATTTTAACCAGTGCCTTGTCTGCTTCTGTTTTAGAGTGCAGGAGGAAACATCACCTGGGAACTAACGATAAAGAGATTGAAACAGCAGTCGGCGGCTGGAATAATGCATGTGATCAAGATGGCAGGCGAAGCTGTGATGCTGGAAATACTCTAATGGTATTGTAACGGTTTTTCCTCTCTCAAGTGGTTGGTTGTCAGTTAGTTACCAAATTGTAACATTTCCTGGTATCTTAGGTTATGGGACTAATCAACCAAATAATACGATTTTTGCTGCCACCAGTGACGTAAGGTGTCACAACCCATAAATTTAATATCTTCTCAATACACTTCTCTCTTGTAGCTTGGTCAATGATTCTGGAGGCGTACCGTTATGGATCCGCCTGGATTACTGGATACTCTGGGTATTAAGAGCCAGTATTGGTTTTTTTTCTTCTCCAAACCACTCCAGGTTCTCGCCCAACGATATCGATAGACGTAAACAGACAATCTGAAACACAGTTTTCTTTTAGTGCCTCCAATAGCACTAGAAGATGTCTTCAGCAACCCTCAGGATATCCGCAGGATATCACAGGATATTTGCATGCAGGACATTTCTCAAGTAAAATACCAGGGATGGAGCATGGAATACCATAGGTTAATGCCTAGGACGGCTCGGGTCCATTTAAGATGGCGACATGCATATGATCCATGGATATTCCCTCACAGGATACTCTCGGGATACTGCAGGATATTACGTAGGTTAACATCTCATTTCGTAGGATGCCAATTTCCAGGATATCCAGCATACATGAGAGTAGGATATCAAGCAAGGATAACGAAATACCCGTTATAGCCATACCAGAAGGATGTCGTATTCTGCAAGAGAGTTGGTTATCGTTCATCTCACTCGTTAAATGGAAATCTGCAGGAAACGCTTCCTTTCTTCAACTCAACACGAATCACCAAATAACACCGATTTCAACAACAACGAAATTTATTATTTGTGAACTGGACGATATGTTATTTACAGTATATACACATTATTAATTGTCTCACTGATGCGGTGTACAACAGAAAAATAAACGGGGGTGAGTAAGCTTACATGGTGCTTCTCATATTTGCATATATTAAGATTGGATCTCGGAAACTAAATATGCCTCCCCAAGACTTCCATACATCCTTAAGGATAATAGTGTCAGAAAACTTATGGAATGGAAAGGAAGTGTCCACCTGCCATCAGCAATAGGCAGTATCATCTACGTATAAGAGGGCGTTTCCACCAGCCACCCGCAACTGACAGTATCGTCTCTATACGAGCAATAATTTCCACCTGCCACCCAAGCTTAGCAGTGTCATCTCTGTGCATATTAATTTCCACCTGCCACCTACGACTGGCAGTATCATCTATGTGCGTATGTTGCAGGAAATACCAGACCCGAGGGGGATATTCAACATTCTTCAGTTTAAGGAATTTTTATATCCTTAAGTATATATAGGAAATAACTAGCCATGTCCCATACATATCCTATTCATGACTTTTAGAAATCACAGTGAACTTTGACATCTAAATTCAAAATCTTGACTCTCGGGTATATAATCTTCTCCAAAATGTAAAATTAACCAGTCTAAACTGTTGTTTAATCTGTAAACGGTATAAATTTGGCTTAAAATCCTCAAAAGAACGAGTGAAATCATCCTGTAAGCACAAATTTGGAAATGATCCTTATTTCAGGATGAGAATTGATCCTTATTTCAGGATGAGGATTGATCCTTCAGGATGTAAGTATTTCATCCTTATTTCAGGATATAAGGATTTCATCTTTGTTTCAGGATGAGGATTTCATCCTTGTTTCAGGATGTACGAATTTTCATCCTTGTTTCGGAATATAAGGATTCATCCTTGTTTCATAACAAAGATAAGAATTTTCGCTAAGACATCTCCCATATAATGGTATATCAATCATCTCCCATAGTGAAGGTGTGATGTTACCTCGTCCACGACAAGGGGCAGAATGCGAAGTACCTACCGTCATGTAAGACCATATAGGCCGCCACAAACCTGTTTACATCACGTAGGTATCTACGGAGATTTTGATTGGCTGAACACTGACCGATTTCAAAGCCTGCGTTGTATCAGCTAATTAACTTTTACAAGCCACGAAAAGTATCAGAAAAAGCGGCCCTAAACTAGAAAACTTCTATGTAACAATGTCTTATTCTTCTCCAGACATGTACAAAATAATCTGCCCTATTTTCTCATACAAGTTTTGGAACGCTACGATGTAAAATTTCCATATTCAAATACTAACAAGCACACAAAGCTGGCGACGTAGTTTTCCGCGAAATATGAAATGTGCAAGAAATACTGATAAAATACAGCCGTACAGGACAGATAAAGATGAACTACACTTTCACATGAGTATGGATAGGTAAAGTAGAACTCACTTATTCGGGCTAATTAGTTTTTGTGCAATGAAAACCCTCAAAGACATAAAAATTAGCCAAAATTCTCCATGACGAAAACTGGTCCGGTGATAACACCTGTAATGTTACGGCTCTGTCCTAAATTCTGCTGATTTTGAAATACGTCAGATTTCGACAATAAAAACATATTTACATCATGAAATGACGATGGAAAATTATATTGACACATAGTACTTCTAGTCGACCACAAACCGTCACAGTATATTCAATCACTGGGGAAATCACTTCCTATCATTGAATTATTAGAGTGTTTACATCATCGCAACATTGATCAACAGCCGTGTGAGCAATAGCAGCCATTGTCAAGCCAACAATTGGGACAATAGTGGCAGCCACTGCTGGACCGAAGTAATCGGCAATGAGCAAAAGTTTAGTGGTCCTTCGACGGTGGCCAACAATGGGCCACCAGTGGAAACAGACCGTCGGGACAGAAGAGGCTACCACTGGTGGACCGAAGTAAACGGGCCATTGGTGGGCCGATAAGCAAAATTGTGGTGGTCCTCTGGCGGAGGCCTTCAAACGGTCACCAGTACAGGCGATGGTGGGCCACTGGTGGACCGTTAAAATTTGCTGTGTGCGACATGTGCATCGACTCACTGTTCGAATTCCAATGCAGGTAGATTGTCGACGAAACATCAACACAACAGTGGATCTTTCAGTGATTCAAGAACCGTCAACAACAATCAATCTGATTCGTTGGATCTTCTTTGTTCTGTTAATTTATCGAATTTCTTTACAGTGTATCAAACCGGAACACATTGTAGGTCTGTGTTGTCAAAAACATTCCCCTGTTGAATGTATTTAGTACGGATGTTCCTAAGAAAAAGTTCTTCTGTCCCCTGGACTTATCTCCTACAGCTATGGAGGGCACAGCGAGGATGGTCCATTCACTGTTACACCCCATACCCCACGGGAACGATATCGGCGTCGACACCGATGATGTTGGTTGAAATTGAACTTTTGTACCTGTCGCCTGTAATTTTATCCTGTCCGTGTATTTGTGCCTCGAAGTGATACTTGAAGCAATTGGAACATGCGCTTCGGGAAAAATGTAACAATATCCAGATTTGTTCGCCTACTGCATCTGCATTGATTCACTTTTCGAATCCCAGATCATACTGTTCACTCACACACATAGATCCTACTGCGCACTCATTTACCCCAGACCCTACTGTTCAGCTATACACCTCAAACCCTACTGTTCAATAATACACCGCAGACCCATCTATTCGCTTATACACGACGGAACCTACTGTCCATTTCTCCACCCCATACCCTACTGTTCACTCATACACCCCAGACCCTACTGTTCACTCACACACCCCAGACCCTACGTGCACTCATACACCCCAGACCCTACTGTTCAGCTATACACCTCAGACCCTACTGTTCAATAATACACCGCAGACCCATCTATTCGCTTATACACGACGGAACCTACTGTCCACTTCTCCACCCCATACCCTACTGTTCACTTATACATCCCAGACACTACTGTTCACTCATCGATCCAAATCCTACTGTTCACTCATCGATCCAAATCCTACTGTTCACTCATACACCTCAGACCCAATTGTTTACTCATATACCCAAGACCCTACTGTTCACTCACACACCTCAGACCCTACTGTGCACTCATACACCCCAGACCCTACGTTCACTCATACACCCCAGGCCCTACTGTACACTCGCACACCCCAGACCCTACTGTTCACTCATACACACCGGACCCTACTGTTCACTTATACATCCAAATCCTACTGTTCACTCATACAACCCAGACCCTACTTTTCATCTATGCATCCAAATCCAACTGATTACTCACAACCCATACTATTCACTAAAACAATCCAAACCCTACTGTGCACTCATACACACCAGACCCTATTCATACACGCTTGGCCCTCTGTTCATTCGGAAACCCTATACCCTACTGTCCACTCATGTACAACAGAACCTAGTATGCATTCGTACAGCTGCTAAGATTTACTACTCCTGCAATCCTTACCATGCTGGTGAGGTGCGAATATAGTAGGAAGAGGCCAAGACTGTTTTGTTGTTTTTTTTTTTTTTTATCAAACCGAACCAATTCACCATGTCCATGAAATCTATCCATCTAAAATGGTTGGAGGCTTAGAGCTGCGTTTTATTTTTCTCTCTTGTCTTTTCAGTCCTGTCAGTGTGGCCTAGTTAATCCGAAATGCTGCCGATAAAAGGTTAGTTTCCTGTTTTCTGATTCATGTTGTTTCATTCTCATTTCAGTCATCATATATTTCTGTATAAAATTGTCAACATTTAGAGAGATGCATTCTCTCATTGTCACAGTTGAATAGCTCCCAAATGTCGTTATATCTGACACTAGAGTATACAATCTGATGACATGAGAATGGAGAGAATGTATTTTCAAAACGATCTTTCAATCTGTATTCAACGGAACGATCTGAGGTTCTTCCCATGTCGACCCACGACATGCCGACCATCAACAACGCAATGGGCCAAAATATCTACACGATTTTTCCTTAATATCCTGTCTGCCGAAATGTATTTCTAAAGATCGAGGGATAAAAAAATAAGATTTATTTATAATTTCCAGACTTGAATCACTTCAATTAAGAAGTGATTATATTGCTGCATGATTTATCTGCGAATACGAACAACTTGCTGAGCTAACACCATTTAGTCATGAGGGACAAGCGTCAACCCCAACCGCTCACGTATCTTAAAGTCAGCCGCCGCCGATCATATATCTGATGACCATAAAAACCAAAATATTAATTCGCTTATAGAACCAAGTTTTTAAGATCTGACTAATAAGTCGATCATAAATGAACCTTTCGAATGTGATATAATAAAAGCGATTATATATCATTCCCGACGGAGTAACAACATATTGAGTACCCCAGTCAGTGGTAGTTCACACCGAAAATGCCCAATTCCTATAGTAACTTCCAACCTATGCAGAACGTTTCTTCCATTCATTTATTCGCTATCAGTATTTGCAACCACATATGAATGTCACTAAAATCTGTTCTCTGTCTTTAAAGTTGAGCTCTATCTAAAATGGAATTGATCCGGGTAACCTTATTTACAAAAGACAGTCCGAGAATGGGAATCCAGCTCAACTTGTCTCCTTCACAAGTTTTAATTGTATAACCTTCATGACATTTGAAATCGGCCGGGATGATCATGGCAAGGCAATTTGCGATATTATGCGCTGACATGTCGACCATTGCTATATTATGGGCTAACATGTAGACCCCTGCGATTTTATGGCCTCACATGTCGACGCTTGCGATGCTATGGGCCGACCTGCCGACCCTTGCGATGTTGGGTTGATATGTTGGCGTTTGCGATGTTATGGACGGTCATGTCGGCACTTGGGGTGTTATGCGCCGTTGGGAGGTCAAGGGATTCTTCAGTCAAAATTCGAGTCAAGTGTTTAACTTGATACTGCAGAATTATGTCGTCTGATGGTAGATATATGCCAGATTTATCGATTATCTAAAGCGTTAAAGTCAACCAATGATCCACGTCTCTGAGCTGTATAGTCTGATTAGTGACGAAAGCTAATTACATCTGACGTCTAGAATTTCTGGAATCGCCGCTTCCCGCTGTATACATTCTCCATACATTCGGGTATTATACTTGTAATATTCTGGATCTGAGATTGTCCTCCGATGACGTCATCCACCAGTAGTCAATACTAACAAATAGGGAAATTACATGTAGTTTTGATAATATTAAAGTGTAGAAAAAATGCTTTCATGGAAGTTAAAGTATGGCGTATGCTTTATTTTTTAATCAAGGCTTTAACTTTAAACGTAGCATGCATGTTCTTATTTAACTTCTGATGAATATGTTGTCGTCAAAATTTTCAACCTATTTATTTCATTTCAGGAGACTTCGACATGGTCATGTGTCCAACCCTGTGAAACTACAATTTCAGAGCATTCTACTTCATACACGTTCGAAATAGCTACTTCTATGCAGTAATTGGCATGGAATATTTGTGATCGTCTCACCAATTAGGTGTAATATAACTCAATAAATGTTCGAATGATCAAAGCCACTTGCATACATTGTTGCTAGTCTGATTTCGCTTTAAATTCAGATGCATCATTAGTAGAGCAACATGGTGAAAATATTGTGCACTTCGAGGTAAAAGCACGAAACTTGGCATAGTAGTAGCCCATGAAGACCCGATCAATGTCTGATAAGGACCCACACAATTTTTTCCAACATGGCCGCCAAGTTCAAGATGGCCGCCATAATAATGGCCAAATACTGAAATTACCTTAGTTCATTGTTTGATTTGTGTCAGAAGCCTAAAACTTGGCATGATGCTAGCTATTGGTGTCTCCGTCATTTTCCATTTAATGTTTCGGGGTGTTGACTACGTCTTGAGGGATGTCCACGTCATTTGTGATGGCATTGATGACCTCATCAGTAGGAGTAGTAGCCCAAGTGGGCATTTGGGGGTGTGAAGGAAGGTATCTGGGGTAGGGATGGTCCATCCGTGGTCCGAATGGGCCGTGTGGTGTGTCAACTTGTAGCTCTCTGCATGTAGACGACGAATGGTATGGTATTTGTTGAAAGTCGCATTGTGCTACGCATGCGCAGTTGGGCAGTAGTAACGAAAGATGTCATTTTGGATGTGGGAAATGACATGTTTGGGCAATCAAGGGACCCATATTTGATCCAAATGGACCGGTTGGGGTATCCTAGTGAAGCTTTCTAGGGGTTGAGTCAGACTGGCGTGTTTTTGATTGGAAGTCGCGCCAATCTGCGCATGGGCAGTTGAGGTGTAGTAAGTAAAGTGATCATTCTGGAGGTGCGCATGGGTATATTTGAGCGATTGAGGGACCATTCTTGGTCCGAATGCGTCGTGTGAGGTGTCAAAGTGAAGCCCTCGGCGTGTAGACCACGACTTGAGGGATGTCCACGTCATCTGTGATGTCATCGGTGAGGTCATCAGTAGAAGAAGTAGCCAAAGTGAGCATTTAGCCGTTCCTCTTTCGGAAAACATGTAGGCTCTGAAGAGCCGTTCTTTTCTGTCGACCATTGCGAGGTCCAGCGTGAGTGCTCGTGGTCCATAGCTCGAGCATCAAGGATGGCTTTCATAGTCCAGTATAGTGGTGGATGAAAGCACACCTCGCCATCGAGTTGAGGACCGCTTCTGTGAACTCTTCCCGGATCTGGCATCACCCCACGTTGTCGCCGCCATCTGCAAACATGGACCGAACCACTGCTCGGTAACCCATGAGTGAGTTAACCACGGTCACATGCTGTACAATGCGAGTGGCATAGGGATGCAACAGTTGAAATGGGGGAGCCGCTATGGGTGTGTTTACTATTCACTTATGTTATTTTCCGTGTCTTGGCCGCATAGTCAGCTGCTCTTCTCGAATCAGAAGTTAATTGTGCTGCTCTCAGACGGCTCTTGTTCAATCAGAAGCCGACCATTAGAATATGTATAAGTATAAGTCATGGATGGAACACAAAATGGAACACAAACTGTGGATGTCTTTCGGATTGATGGGGCTCAACTGACTGTGGAGTTTGAGGAATCGGCCGCAATGCTGGCATTCATGGCTGGGTGCTGATGTCACCGTAAATTATCCTTACGACTAAATGACTTCCTGCAGGTCAAACATGTATACTCGCCAACAGGATCTTGAAAAGTAAACTCATGGATGGAATCAAACGCCACGGCTTCCTCAACCCTCAAGCGTGCATGTCCATGAATTACACTTCTGAGATCTCAACTGACTGTGCAGTCTGAAGTGGTTAACATAGTCCCCACAGTCGATGCCTGGATTTCTCATGGAGAAACCCTTCATGGCACTGTAAACTATCCAGGCGATTAAATGTATTCCCGCAGGTCTCGCATGTGCACTGGGCAGTTGCATCGTGGATGGTAGACTCATGGCGTTGTAAGTCGTGCAAGCGTGTAAAGGACTTAGAGCAAGTGGTGCACGAGAACATCGTAGCGTAAGCGGTTGATCGAATGACTGCTGAAAGAGTCAGAACGTTTGCTTTGATAGTGCGCTAGCTGGCGATCTATTTTTAGCACAACCGGTTTCGACGAAAATTCCGGTATACCGCCACTTTCACAAACCTTCCACACAAAAAAAAGCTCCCCTAAGTTGTTCTCGCCGCCAATCGTCGCATCGCCGTCCTGCCTGTCCACACTTGAATCATGTATGTGTGTGTGTGCGGGCGTGTGTGTACACGTATAAACCGTAAGATGAGGACTGAAGCTTGAATTCTTACTATATTTGCGAGGATCGACGTTGCTCCAAGATCCAGAAAGTGCTCCTTGGACTGTTTTTTTATATTAAAATGCGTTTCTTTTGGCAGCCATCTTGAATACGACTGTCATTTTACCGTGAAAGATAAAGTTTATTCATAACAGGAATTATTTGCTTGGCTTCAGCACAATACACGAAGTGCACAATACAGACATAATCTGTTACGCATTATATGATGATTTACCAATAATTTGACCATTATCATGGCTGCCATTTTAAATTTGGCGGCCACCTTGGAAAATAATTTTATAGATCTTTCTTGAAAACGGACTAGAGCATTAATAACAAGCATCGCTGCAAGTTTCATGACCTCGACTAAAACAATAAACAGTATTATTATCATATTGCTGTATTTGACCATTATATTGGCGGCCATCTTGAATTTGGCGGCCATATTGGAAAAAAATGAGTGGGTCCTTATCAGAAAATGGTCAGGACATCTTTGACTACTATCATGCCAAGTTTCATGCTTTTACCTCGAAGTGTACAATTCGGCTAGTTTTGTGCACGATATTGCTCCACTAGATGTAGCTTATTGTATGACATGGAGTCTCATCTACGATTCGCTGCCAGAGAGCTCCACCATCGTGACCATATTAGCGAACTTGCAATTGACGTTACCTTGACGAGTTCGCGATCGCCCGAGCAAGCGATGACTCTCTGTGAACGAGATTCTCATCATTTCCTTTGGGAATCATTGACATCCATTGCAATCAACCCAAATACCAAAAGTCGTAACCAAATAATTTAAGCCCTCAGCGTTTACTCATTATTTGTTTCCATCCAAATGAACACATGTATTCCAGAGAATGTTGCACAATAGAACGTTTAACATTTTCAGATTTTTTCAACTGTGCTGACAGTTAACCCATGCTAAAGCAATATTTTTGATTAGGTCAAATTTATTAAATTTAGCCGTGCTGTGGTACGAATTCAACGCAAGGGCACAGCATCCTGGAGAAACACACTCGCGAACTGGTACTTGTCAGTGGATATGGAGAATTTGTGGATGAAATATCTTTTAATATGGTGTTTTTTGGTACCTTAGTTCCTATGACAAGAGAAACCTTCGCATGAAACTGACCGTACTCTGTCTCAAATCGCACACAGCGATTTTCAACCAGAACTTGGTAAAGGTAGATGTCAATATGGAAACACACATCCCGCTCCACACACATCACAGAACAACAACAACATGTTATGAATTCGGAAGAAGTTTTCGAGATCCAAAAAAGTTGTACTGCATTCGCAATCACGTACACTATTTCTGGACCATGTTTCGCATTGGTACCGATACCGGATACAACAAAGTAAATATGGTGGGCCAGAAGAAACACGACGAGGATTCTACATTGTAAACTCAATATTATCTGTAGCTTTGTATTTCGTGTCAAGCACGGAGCTGAACTTGATTAAAGTAGTAAAGCAAGTTGACAAAACAAAACTTGACAGAACGGACGAGATTGTCAAGCAGTAAAAAGACGTGTTTTTGACTCGGATGCATTCAAGACGAACATGAAATTAAACTCAAAACCAGGTGCGGTTGCTGTTGTACAGCCTCTGAGAAAAATAACGCTCATTCTTAACCAAATTCAACACCTTTGTTGGAAGATAAAGATTGTTGCGCATCTCGTATGTCCTGCAGACATTTGATGGCATAGAAGGGGTACACTAGGCATTTCATGACATGAAAAGCTAACACTAGGCATTTGATGGCATAGAAAGTGTACAGTAGGCACTTGATGGCATAGAAAGTGTACACTGGGCATTTGATGGCGTAGAACGTGTACACCACTCATGGCTCTATCTTGGATAAAAAATTCTTCTATTGCTTATGAGCTGAAGTTTCATTTTACTTCACAAGTACAAGAGAAAATAACCGGCTGGGGGTTCCCGCGGTATCGAACCCCTGTTAGGTTTGAATTTTCGCGTCGCCTTAAATGAAGGACAACATTTTTCTTCAATTTAGCTGTTAAATGATTCTGCTCTACATCATATGATTCATCCTAAAACTTGTGCATGTTACTGTACCTTGGAAATTATTTAAAAGGAGTGATTAGGAGAGCCCATTTTTAGCCTGACTCTGGGCAATTTTGAACCAGTTTGCATACATGGATCTTATCCTCCCTACTCCCCCGAAATAATGATAATCGTGGGTTTGTGTCAATAATTGTGTTTCTATGCCATTAACTTGTTATCACACTTGTGCAATGCATAATTTGCCACTGATAAAGCTACATTTTCTTGCATGCTGTAATCCCACATGCAGTTTATATACGGTATAGAAATTACACAAACTGCATCCGCAAGGCTGTATCCAGGGATTTTTTACAGGTTCCCATCCCAAACTCTCAGCTCCTTTTTCGTAATTCATTATTGAGGGTTCAATTGTTTTTAGTGACTTTCGGCGCAAAGAGCATGTGATCAATCACAAAACAGAGGTTTATTAACATGAAATTCAATACACAGCTATGCAATCGTCTATTTAGGCTACCAAAAGCTTTTTCTATGAGTGTTTCCTTCAGAAATCCAATCAAATTGAACAACAACAACACTTTGTTTCATTTGAGTTTTGGGAGCCCATACGTTTTCTGGAACTAAATTGACTCTAGATGCAGCCCTGATCCTAATTGACTAATACAGATGGGCTGAGGGTCCATGCACCTTTCAGATGCTTGCCTGCAATTCTTGTAAGTGTTGCATTTAGTTATGTTGACCCTCTATGTACCGTGATCGTCTGTCATTGGCACACAAATATGATAAATTTATAGACAAATATTTTCAGCATACTATGTCTTGTTCGAGAGCTTGAAGTATCGACTTTGAAGTATAAATTCGCTTCATTCGTGTTCATGACATGTTTGATACCAGCTTGGAACTGTTAAGAATGCTGGTAGAGAGGGAGTCTGTTACTAAAATATACCGCATCGATGCTGGTGTGTTCCTTAAGACACGAAACTACGAAAAAAAGGAAAATAGGAGATTTTGTTTCTTAAATTGAACATATCAATCAAGTGCTTCAAAACTGAAGGATATCCAGTTGTAAATTTTGACCGGTATCTACGGACATTGTGGCGTAGTCTCACCTGAAGGATTCTCATATATAATCTCAATGAGAATAGATCCAGAATTGGTCTTCAAGTTGCCTCTGAAAATTCTCCTTACAAGATCCGAGACGCTGTTTAAAACAACTTCGTGTTTATTCGTTGACAGACAGGGAAATGGCAATCTAATGTCAAACGCAGAGTAGTACTCAGAGGAGGGATGTAATTTTTTTTTATTCGTTGTACAATCAAACATGCATGTGATTCAAGGGAGACGTGACAATAACTCACAAATAGCACTAAACAATCAGGACTAAATGCCACCATTAACAATTTGCGATACACTATAAATTTACATGTGACTTGAACTGAACCTTGAGTTTCTCTTTTCTCTGCACCAATACATGTTGCGTTTAATTGCTTATTCTGAAGAGCCCGCACTGTTTTGTGTATATTTAATCAAGTGTACCAGACGCCGTTGAAGTCGGTTCTTAATTAAAATCTATCCAATTGAACGCAACTTTAAGAGGGTGGTGAAAAACGATGCCGACGTACTGACAAGAAGTCGTATGACCCCACAAGCAAATACACTGACTCCATATATCTGAAAGGATTACAAGAACCGTT
Organism: Hanleya hanleyi; assembly: GCA_036873755.1. Taxonomy (NCBI): domain Eukaryota; kingdom Metazoa; phylum Mollusca; class Polyplacophora; order Lepidopleurida; family Hanleyidae; genus Hanleya; species Hanleya hanleyi. Next base: position 44,160 of record JAVTVY010014464.1, read on the forward strand.
GCAGGCGTTCATGTGGAGATATTGAATGACAGGATCACATCTGTGGCCCGAAGGCCTGCGCTAAATCCGGTTTGAGGAAATAGATTGTTTTCGTTCATTTTAGAACATTCACTTACAGGAATTCTGATCACTATCATTCTGTAAAGCTGGAGAAATTCACCACGTACATTCAGACCGGTCAGAAAGGTGCGCCCCTCAGGTCACCACTCTTAACTTGGGCACATGTACTATATAGACAAACAAAATGATCTGTTAATTCTATAATCGGTTGTAGTAATGAAATAGCAATATAGTATAATATAGATGAGTTGAAAATCTTTAAAATTACATATCATTTTAACACCGTGATGTACTACTGTTTCTGTGAAAAAAAATTCTGTAAATGATGAATGGTACCGTGGTGATTATCTCTCTAAAGTTCTATCATTATGGGTTATTTCATAAACGGCTCACTAGCTGGGTTTAGTTACAGCTCAGCTAGCCATTGCCATCTCAGAAAGTGACTTACTCAGTTCTTCTCTGTATGACGAAAGTCATGCTTGTTGTACAGTATTAATTTATGGTGCAATCATTTGTTCCTTCAAAGAGACATTTTACTCCTTATACCGCGATACGCATCGTGTCACCTGTGCAATTCTTTGTCCTTTTCCTTGTCCTTTACAGCTCAACAATCTGCCACATTCGATTGATTAAATAGTGTTTTCATGTTCCACCGACTACATTTTCAATCACGCTGACTAAAGGCACGATACCTTCACAGACATTATGTGCTGTTATCATAAAGTACATCCATTGAGAATGGCATGCCCACGCAAACTGACAACCTTTCTACAATAAAATAATTACTGTGATTTCAATGTTAACCATAAAACTCCTACAGCAGATGTTCTATGAATAAGAGCGATTCTCTTTCGAACCTACTGACAATAGATGTTATAAACTGGAACTGTACCATATCTCAATAAGATGATGAATGTAATGATGCTAGCAGGATAATCAATGCCTCAAATGGGGATTTAAAACTGGAGATCGGAATAACATGCGTGTGTTCAATTTCGCAATTTTGTTTTGTCAAGAAATTCTATCTTGTTGACTCAGCAATATGATGTAATGTTTTTAATTACAACCGGTTTCCATTGATCCGTTGATGACCAACTATCGTAAACTAGGCTCACGAAAAGCCATTCATACGGTTCCTGTGTGGTTATAGGTTGGAGCAAAACTAAACTGCTTGATTTTAACATCTTACATCAAACTCGATCCCTGTTCTATCATTTATATATACACACAGTTACCTCGATCAACAGTCACCCCTCAGTCTGCCACATGAACAGGTACAATAAAAGCATACCTGTGATACAACACATGTCCCGAATCGTTAGATTCTTGGTATGTGCTTTAGAATAGGTTTACCAGAAGACTATTTTGTGATGTCATATGACGCAGTCAGTATGACGGCACCTCTTCCCACTTCCCTTATATGTGTTTTAATTTACGAGTAAATGGTAAATCTGTGAACAGTTGTGTGCAATGCAACTGCGATATATCACCAGTCGATTCCCCAGTTCTGGTTTTATGTTACCGAAAATACACATAGGTTCCCTCCCCGTTCAATCTGTAGTGGCCTCAAACTACTAAACGATTTACATTCGTGGCAATATTAACCCTACCTGGCCTGGGCGGGGGCGGAAAGTGCGCCCCCCCCCCCCTCAGTGAACTTTTCTCTGCTGCTCCGAAACGACAAATCCGAGGAGGCTGAAACTTGGTGACTTTTAAGCTTTTCTTATTGGGGTCAGTTTGAGCATATTTTCAATAACCCCCGGGTAGAGGATCATGGGTAAATTCAAAATGGCGGCCATGTGGTATCCGCGAAAGTCGTGTTTTTCAATGATTTCACTCCATTTCCTCACATTTTCCTTGCCTAAAATACCTTAAAAGTATTTTATTTATGCAAAACTAATTATTCTCTATTTTATTAGATTTCTGTCGAGAGAAAATTCTGAAAAATGAAAATTTTGAAAAGTCGACCCCAAAAAAGCCGAAAAATGGCTTCCGAGAAGATTACATCACTGTGACGTCATCATGGCGACCATCTTGGATTTGTTTACATTTCCGGTAGAGCTTGAACCCAAGATACTGTGTGGTATGTTTCAGTTCTCTAGCCTTAGTGGTAGAGAAAATATATAGAGAGGGGGGCACTTTCCGCCCCTCCCTAAGGCTGCGATACACCCAAAATCGCCCAGGCCAGATAGGGTTAACGTGATCGCATCAGGTCATTTTCCTGATTAAGTCTAGACGTCCATATCTGGGCAACAAATAATAATTCGAGAGCTACAACCTAAAAAGCTTTTTGGCCGTTGAAAGCGGTGCACAGACACGCAATTATTCTCTCTGAGCAACACCTTAATAGACCTTGAGCTAAGATCAAACTCTTAACTAAACCAAGCCCATACAATACTCCAAACAACTACCATTGTCCTTCAATTATTCGTCGCAACAGATGTAGAAAAAACAATTAAAGACAAATCACTTCTCTGGCAGAGGTTGCCTAAAGGGGTGAACGGATCGAGACTATTTTTAGTGGTCTTATGCTTAGTGTTATGAGAGCGTAATCCGAATCACCATTACCTCTGGTTGTCTATCGATTGTTCTAGACTTGACCTGCAACATCTAATTTCGAGAACAGCGCCCAATTTCAAGAACAGCACCCAATTTTATATGAAGATAACAATCGCTTAAACGTTTACAGAATGTTCGTATCGATGCTTCTCAAGGCATGTTATCTTCGGGTCATATGACCTCACTGCTGATCCGTCAAACAATGCCCCTCCGGAGTATACTTTTTTCAAATCCCAGAAATATACCTTTGCCGGAAAATTCACATGATCATTCTCGGATGAGAGCAATTTTTGCGAGATGGGATGATCCAGTAGAATTTATATTGTAATCAAACGGCTGTCGGCAGACCTCCCACTTGGAATCATTCATATTTCTATTAGCTTGTTTAAGGTATAAAAAAAAACAAATACATCGTAGTGGTCGCATGCAGAAGTTACTAAGAGACGTATTACTATATAAACATGAGCTGGCTCGAGATTGTTCGATAATCAAAGACCGACTGCTAATTGGAAAGCACGTTACAAAACTCGAATTCTATTTTCAACATCCTGCGAATATTTCGCCCAGTCCTTTTTCGGTTAGCTTTCTGTGCAGACCTGTTTAAAGATGGCGGCGCACATGCGAATTTGTGTTTCTCCAACATTTGTTGTCGATATGGTTCTATTTTGTACAGGCGATGACAAATAAACGGGGTTTATTTATGGTAGGGCTTTACAGCTGGCACGAATTCAACAAAGTTTCTTTTTGTGGCGTATACATATCTCGCTTAGTAGCATTTGCTAGATCCTGTGTTAAATGTGATGATTTTAATCAACGTCACAAAACATTGTTGCAGAAACTTATAAAACAGGGCTATTCCACCAAGCGCCTCCACTCAAAGTTTCTCAAATTTGGCGATACATATCGCATGCTGATAGCAAAATACGAACGTAGCGTGCAAGATCTATGGCGCTACGTTTCGTAACATATGTCTAATTCCGCTTAACCCGGGGCTAGGGGCCGTATGAGCCCATGTACTTCAAGATCCTCATGGTACTCATATGAACAGTCACAATCAAAGCGTGACTGAGGTACATCATTTTTAGATGACGACTCTATAACGAATATTATGGATTAACAATACTGATCAGCGATACGGATTTGATATTTTGGAACATCATGATGTCTTGCCGGCATCATTGAAAACTGTTGACCGCTTCTCTCTTGCAGGAAACAAGCCTGTGTTTATGCATACTTTTGTCTTTTTGAATTTGGTGCTAATACTGTTATATGGAAATGGAATAGGTCTTTGGATTATGGACGCGGATGTTCTCTGATGGACGACGGCTGGATTATGAATGACGGACTAGACGCTTGTAATGTGTATCTAACCCGTCTGGAGATAGGTTGAATAGTTAGTTCATCGTACGGTGAAGGAACATATGCTTGTACACGTGCTTTTTCGATGTGAACCAGTTATAAATGTTTATCTCCTGTTTGGCGTATATCAATCAACCAGCCGGTGTTTTGTATATATAGATGTAGATCTGACCAAATTTGTGAAGGATTTGCATTCGACAGGTCTATTTCCTTTCTTATGTGCAGGACTGCTGATGAGGGGTGGTATTTCGTCTATAAAATGACTCAAAATATCCAAACATCTGAAAAATCTAGAATTGACCAGTATAGCAAAGTGTACGGTTCAATCCCAATTTGCCAATTCATTTGTGATCGATTACCTCAACCACTAAACAATTAATTTACTACGAATTGTTTGACGCAATTACCATTTACATGTACTTCTTTTCAGATCTCTACAATTTTGATGGCCAATCAATGTCCCTTTACCTGTCCATATCTTGCTTAAATATCAGTCACGTTCTTCCCCAATATGATGTATTAGTGTGTTGGGGCGATATGCAGGAGGTGAGAAGAATTGGCAATTAGTAAGTAAAAAGGTACAATATGACTCCAATGGAAAGCCTTTCTCGGCACCTCACATTCAGACTCGAGAAAGCGGTAGATTCTTGGACGTAGCCTTAGCATCGCAGCCTCGCTTTTATTGCAGTTGTTCATGTGGAGACCTCCTAGCATCCACACGGTGGATCTAATACCTAATACATTGTTAGCGACTATGTGCAAAATTTACCCAAGGAGTTTCTCCGTCTTACAGATAAAACTATTCATATTCGTGATGTCAACATTGACCAGACATTTCAGTTAGCTCATTCAAGATGTTCAGTTGACATGAGTTCAATTGGTCAAAGATACCCCTTATGATCAAGAGTCACCATAGAGGCGCAACAATATCTGTATGAGAAAAGTGGAGCGCAGCTTACACGTGCAGGGTAGAGGCTGTTAACCAGCACAATAAACAGCATTCCAGTGTGCTCAAACGAAGAACAAGAATCCCAAGAAATTAAAGCGATCGAAAATGCATTTTACCATACTCCTACTGACATGCCGCTCTATTTGTTCCAGCGGTATTAGATGCAAATATTCTTGACCGATGACGTCATAGCCTATTAGGTCATCTGTTAAAAATGATGAACTATGTGACTGCCAGGAATCATTCCAGGGTCAAAGTCCACACTTATCGATACATCCACAAACACTGATATATTGTAAAAAAAATGTAACAATTATTGGACCATACGATAGTAATATATCGCATAGCTCTATTTTCCGACACAAATAGTACATCTGATATTGGGTGGCAATGTTATTAAACGAGTGATCTGCTTGTGCCTCTCCCCAAGGTTTACAAGGAGAGCTCCTTGCGTCCAACCAACGCATTTGGGAAATTAGATTTGTAGAGATCTAGCCCTAGACTTCCTTATGGTTTTCAGGTGTGATGCACAGACTTATGTATGGCAATTAATCATTTGAAACGGAATGGACGCTGTATCATTGAAAGGTATACATAGACGAACAAACCATCATACATTTACAGGAACGAAACTGTAAGTTAGTCTTGACAAGGCCTGTCTTTTCTGCCGAAGTACCTAATTATTCAAGCCAAAAGAAGTTTACTTATAGGAAGAAAGACTGATCTCCGTTATAATTATATTTTGGCGTTGTTGTGATGGATGCTCAGTCAATTCAACAAGTATCTATATTTCGTGACTATAGATTGTCCATGACTTCGTTTTAACAAATCGAAGAATATTGATGATGCTACGTCTTGCACCTGATCCATGAACTGATGAATAAACGCACCTTTAACGTTGATTACTTCAGCAGTCTGGCTGGGTCCCAAGCTTCAGGACCGATTCGACGAGGTACATGTACCAAGAATCTAACGATTCGTAATATGTGTTGTATCTCAGGTACCCTTTTATTGTACCTGTTCATGTGACAACTTGGATGACATGACCACACGGCGCCTAGCACCGGCATAAACGGTATTAGATACAAATCCAGAGAGCTATGATGAAAATGCTCTGACCACTCGTATATTGGTAATTGGTGAGCTGTGTCACTGTGACAATTCGTACACTGGGGATTGGTGTGCTGTATCGTCGTCAGATAAAAATAACAACATTTAACGCAAAAGACTAGTTTTTAAGGCCCGATGTGGACCCAGGATCAACTTTCCACAATGCCAACATATATCAAAGACCAAAAGGTCTGTACAGGGGCTGTCTTCGGGGACGAAACGTCCACCAGCAGAATCTCGCCATATACAGGCAAAAATAACAACATACATAAGTGAAGTGGGAAGAGGCGCCGACATACTGACAGAGCCACATGACTTCACAATGTAGTCCTCTGGTTAACCTATTCTAAAGCACACACCAAGAATCTAGCGATTCGTGATATGTGTTGTATCTCAGGTGCGCTTTTATTGTACCTGTTCATGTGGCAACTTGGATGGCATGACCACTCGGCCCCTAGCACCGGCATAATCGGTATTAGATACAAAGCTAGAGAGCTACGATGGAAATGCTCTGACAACTCGTATATTGGTCATTTGTGAACTGTGTCGATGTGACAACCCGTACACTGGGAACTGGTGAGCTGTATCGTCGGCTGATGACAATAACGATATTTAACACAAAAGACTTGTTTGTAAGGCCCTCTGTCGACCCAGCCTCAACTTCCCACAATGCCAACATATATCAAAGACCAAAAGGTCTGTTCAAGGGGCGGGCATGGACCAAACGTCCACCAGCAGATTCTGGCCATATGAGTCTTATTAAAGCGGAAAGCATCATAGAAATATCATGATATAGCCGCCATGGTTTGTTGTCACAATATTTATATTCCTTGTCATACGTTTTATAGTATGTCACTCTCGAATGTCTAACTGAAGAAAAGATTGGCATTTATGCCTACTGGACATCTTACCACTGGACATCTTACCAGACCTAACTAAATTGTCCGATCAATGTTGACGTCATGAATATCAATAGTTTTATCAGTCAGAACGAGAAACTTTTCGAGTAACTTTTTCACACAGACAACTACGATGTATCGGATTATTCATACCTTCAGGAAGAGCTAATTGAATAGAAGTAACATTTTTGGCTATTTCAGTTATCTCATCATCTTATACGCTCCTGCTGACGATATCAACCTGAATTATTTAAATGTATCAACATCAATGTTTTATCTAATCATATTGTATTCGGTTACATACCGATACACTATATTGCGGAAGAACGTTACTGATCCAGATATGGGATATTAATTGACCATCAAAATTGTCGACAAATACGAGAAAGAAGTAAATGATAATATCATCAAACAATTCATGGCAAATTTTTAGTAGTTGAGATAATTGATCACAACTGAACCGGAAGATTGAGATTGAACTTTACACTCTCTTTTTCTGGTCAATTCTCGGTTTATAGGACAAAAGGCAAACTGCCACTTTTCATCTCATATTTGGGCATTTGAGATTGTAACGGTTTTTCGTCTCTCTCAAATGATTGTTTGTCAATTAGTTACCAAATTGTAACACTTTCTGGCATCTTAAGTCATGAGACTAATCAACCAAATAATGCGATTTTTGCTGCCACCAGTGGCGTAAGGTGTCACAACCGATAAATTGAATGTCTTCTCAATAAACTTCTCCCTAGTAGCTTGGTCAACAATTATGGAGGCGTACCGTTATGGATCCGCCTGGATTACTGGATACTCTGGGTATTAAGAGCCAGTATTGGGTTTTGTCTTCTCCAAACCGCTTCAGGTTCTCGCCCGATGGTATCGATAATCGTAAACAGATAATCTGTATGACGCTTCTCATATTCGCAAATGCTAAGATTGGATCTCGGAAACTAAGACTTCCATACATCCTTAAGGATAATAGTTTCAGGAAAACTTATGGAATGGAAAGGAAGTGTCCACCTGCCATCAGCAATAGGCAGTATCATCTACGTAAAGCTGGGCGCTTCCACCTGCCGCCCGCAACTGGCAGTATCGTCTGTATGAGCATTGCCACCTGTATCTGCGACCGACAGTATTGTCTCTATACGAGCCTTAATGTCCACCTGCCACCCATGCCTGGCAGTGTCCTCTTTGTGTGTATTAATTTCCACCTGCCACCCACGACTGGCAGTATCATCTATGTGCGTACGTGGCAGGAAATACCAGACCCGAGGGAAATAAACAACATTCTCTATTGTTAGGAATTTTATATCCTTAAGAACATATAGGACATAATTAGCCAATACTAATTGAAAATACAAAATGGCAGTGGTTGCAGTACAGAATAAACCACCGTATTCTAGCAACAAACAAACTTCTTCTACAAATGAAAGTGAGAAATGACGATAAATGTACTTTTTGTAAACAGCAGACAGAAACAATCGAGCATAAATTCTATGAATGTGAAATTATTGATGAGCTAATGGAATCTTTAGGTAGCTGGAAATACAGAAAAACTGATATTTTATTAAATATTACCCGAAAACAAATCTTGTTCGGCAGAATGAAATTGATCGGTTGCCAGAGCTAAGTTTTCTGAATTCAATTCTTGCACTTATACTACTATTTTCTATCACTTAAGTCACTCCTCACCAAATAACACCAAATTGATCTAATTTAAAACAGATCAAATAATGGAAACCTCTCAATCTCCCACAAAAACCCCTAAAAGGAAACTCTCAGAAATCATCCCCGATGAAAACGCCCCTCACAAAAAACACGCCCCTGGTCCCAAATGCCCAAAGAGTCTAGCAAATTCTGTTGCTATCATCCATAAAAAGCAAACAATCTAAAAAAAATGTGCTGGTGACGTACATCAAATCTTTGAACTTCCGGGTGGTGATCTGAAAGTCCACTGCAAATCACAAACTCAGTAAGACAAATTACTACGTTTAGACCTGCTAGCAGATAAACCTGTCTCAGTAAAACAATTCATACAGCGTAGAGAGCAATGCAAAGCAGTAATTTATGGAATTGACCTCAATGTCAAACTAGAAGACATTTTCCCCACTCTCTCAAAACAAAACGTCGTATATGCCAAAAGAATGCAAAAGAACCAACAGGAAACAACAAACATTGTGCTAGTATTCAAAGGATCAAAATTACCGGAAACTGTCCGGCTATGGTTTCATAACATTATAGTTAAACCTTTTTATGACACACCAAAACGATGCCATAAATGTCAGAAATATGGTGGTCATATAGCTAAATTTTGTAAATCCCAAGTTGTATGTGCGAAATGCTCTGGAAATCATAATTACGAAGAATGTACAGAAACAAAAGTAACATGTGTAAATTGCAAAGGCAACCATTCAGCGGCTTACAAGGGTTGTATAGCTTTCAAAGAGGCAAAAAGAGTTGAATTCACTAAAGCAGACAAAGGGATTTCTTACGCAGAAGCTGTAAAAGAAACCAGAATGAATAGAAAAATCAGTATAGAAATGACAACCGCTCTACACAAAGCAAAGGCAACTGAGACAATAGTCACAGCCGTGAACACAAACTCAGGACATACAATGGAGACTGAAAACAATAAACAAGAAACAGAGACAAAGAACCTAACCAAGCTAGACCTGCTGGGCTTAATAAGACCGACATGATAGTCAAAATTGCGCGGGACTTCCTTAATTGGGAGTTTAGCTCCGATGAAATTATTAACTGGGGGGAAAATCCGAAATACGACAAGAAATCATCCACACCCAAAGAAAAGTCTATCCCGGCCCTCAACATAACAACATAAGATAATCCACTTGCGAATGTATCAGTCACAAAATGAGAGATATAATTAACACAAAATTCAACAAAAACCAATTATCAATACTCCAATGAAATGCCCGAAGCATCGGGGAAAACGGGGACAATCTTAAAGTCTTAGTAAATGAAATCAGCCCAGATATAGGAAACATTTCTGAAGCCAGGAAAAAATAAATTTACAATAAACGGATATAAGCCGTATAGATCAGACAGACTTACAGGTGCACTAGGGGAGAACCTCATATTAATAAAAGAGGACATGATTCACATCGAACTAGATAAAAGCCGTACCAGTGACGATCTCGAATGGCACGCTATTCAGGTCTTCTTCAATAACAAACCTATGAACATCATTAATTTATATGCCCCAGGAAGTCTAAAGAAAATCTCCCCAAAAGAACTGGACAACATCACAAAGAAATTTAACTCCCCTATTATCATATGTGGTGATTACAACAGTCATAACCCCATTTGGGACGACAATTGCATCAAGGCAGACGAAAAGGGCCTAGTAGTGGAAAAATGGCTTGACCAAAACAACCTGTGCTATTTAAATAATGGTCACGGGACGCGAATAGACATGAACACCGGTAAACTATCTGCAATTGATTTAACTATTGTCTCCCCTGATCTAGCTGTTAAATCCGAATGGGAAGTGATTCCTGACACGCTGGACAGCGACACATCGCCATTCTGACGAAAATTAGTGTAAAACCGGACTCTGAAAGGACAGACGCCCCTCCAAAACTCCAGTACACCAAAGCCGACTGGAAAAGCTTCCAGAAAGACTGTCAAACCCTAAATCATGACGAGATATTCAATTCCGATCCAGAGATGTTCAATGAAAACATTACAAATTCACTACTAAACATAGCACAAAAATATATTCCGATATCACAACAGCGCCACAACAAAAAACCCGGTACCCTGGTGGAACCCAGAGTGTGCAAAGAATATTGCGGCCAAAAAGAAGGCACTTAGAAAATTTAAAAAAAGTAGGCTCCAAAGTGATCACGCTAACTACAAGGAACAAAAAATTATAGCTGAGAAAAGTGTCAAAGAAGCTAAATCAAAATGCTGGGAAGACTTTTGCAACACTATAGATACCAAAACCAATTCAAAAAAAGTATGGAACAAAATAAAAAATATACAAGGAAAGTTAACAAACACAGTCCCTTTACTGAACAAAACTAAAAAAACGAACAAAGAAAAGGCAGAACACCTCGCCGAATCTTTCGCTTCAAACAGTAGCGATAGCAACCTGAAACCAGAATTCAGAAAAATCAAGGAAGTGACAAAAATAGAAAACAATTTGGACGATCATTTACAAAACTATCTCAATGCAGACTTCAACATTAATGAATACCGCAAAGCTATCCACTGCAAAAAAGAGAGCTCACCTGGTGAAGACAAACTAGGATACACGATCCTTAAACACCTACCAAATAAAACGCAGAAACTAATTTTGAAATTAATTAATCTCAGCTGGCAGACCAAACAACTTCCAAGTAAATGGAAAACATCTATCGTTATCCCAATCCCAAAACCAGGTAAAGATCCATCCGACAGTAACTCTTACCGCCCAATTTCTCTCACTTCAAATATATACAAAATAATGGAAACCACCGTAAAGAATAGACTGGAGTTTTATATGGAAAACAACAAATTATTAAACAAAACTCAAAGCGGCTTTCGTAAGAACACGTTAGACCATATAGCCAGATTACAACACTCAATAAAAAAGGGAAATGCCAAACATCAGTACACACTAGGTGTCTTCCTAGACATAGAAAAAGCATTTGACCTTGTATGGCAGGACGGCATAATTATTCAATTAAGCAAACTTGGGATTAAGGGAAGAATGCAACACTGGGTAAAAAACTTCCTAAACAACATAAATTTTAAAGTTCGCCTAGGAAACACCCTATCCACCGACCATCAACTAGACAACTGTACCCCTCATGGAAACGTCATTAGCCCCACCCTTTTTATTCCACCCCACCCGATTCTGCCCTCTGGAAAACCGCACGTTCCATAAAAAATCTTACAGATATAATGCAAAAAACACTAGATACAATTAGTGGCTGGGCGGATAAATGGGGCTTCAAATTTTTCGATCTCAAAACAACGGGTATTATATTCTCAAACAATAAACACATTGACGTTAAACTAACACTAGGAGGTCAGAAAATTGAATTCAAAAATAGAGTTAAATATCTTGGTATGATCTTTGACAGAAAACTCACATGGAAAGACCACATCGATCAACTAGTTCTTCGGTGCAATAAAGACCTGAACCTCATGAGGTGTGTGTCTGGGACAAACTGGGGAGCGAGTAAATATAGTTTGATAAAATTATACCAAACCCTCATTAGGTCAAAAATAGATTACGGGTCCATCGCCTACCAATCAGCATGTAAGACACAACTAAAAAGAATAGACAGCATTCAATATTCTGCTCTAAAAATAGCTACTGGAGCTTTCAAGGGAACCGCCCTATGTAGTCTTCAAATAGAAACCAATGATAAACCCCTTCGTTTAAGACGAGAGGAACTGTCCCTGAAATATGCAGGAAAAATTAGAGCCAAGGGCGATAATCACCCATGCCACAAAATTTTTGAAGATAAAAGCGAATATGAATATTTAAAGAAAAACTGGGAAAAAGACTCCACCCCTCCCCCTCGGCTACACCGTAAATAAGCTATTCCAAGGACACGAAATTCCCATCGCACACATCTGCGACACAGACCAAATCACTAGGCCACCCTGGGAATTAGAGTCGCCCCACGTGGACACAAGTATACACGGCTACCTCACAAAGAAGGACAACCCAGACTCTATAAGAGCCACCACCCTTGAATATATCAACCAAAACTGGAAAAATTACTTAAAAATCTATGCAGACGGATCGAAAAACACAAGTAAGAACACAGGATCAGCTTTTGTTATACCTGAGCTCAACATACAAAATGGTTTCAAACTTCCAGACAATATTTCTGTATACTCTAGTGAACTGATTGCTATAATTAAGGCTCTCGAATGGATCATCGAGCACAAACCAACCCGTGCGGTGATACTCAGTGACTCCCTAGTGGACTCACATCCATTGAAAATTCTATATCTGACACTAGACCTGATCTCATACACAAAATAGAATGTATCTTTACACAAATATACAAGGAGGGTATAGACGCCATTTTAGCATGGGTCCCCGCGCATGTCAACATCAGAGGCAACGAAGCAGCCGATAAAACTGCCAAAAACAGTCTTGCCAAAACTACACACGATGTGCCAATAGGATTAGGATGTAAAGAACTCAACACTATCATTAGACGCAAAATAGATAGCACGTGGCAAAAGGAATGGGACGAAGAAGAACGTGGATGATGGTTACATAAGATTCTTGATGGAGAGAAAAGACAATTCCAAGGATTCCAGTTAAACAATAAGCGTGATGACCGCATCATCACAAGATTAACCCTAGGCAAAACCGGACTTAAATCACATCTGTCCATGCTTCTGAAAAACACCTCACCACTCTGTACCGCATGCAACAATGTAGAAGAAACAATAGAACATGCCCTACTTGAATGCCCAAAACACTACCCACAACGCGAGGCACATAGAAACGAATTAAAAAAATTCAACACTCCCTTAACATTACCAGCGATATTAAACCCCAAGCCCCCCCATTAGAAAACAGGTATTCAAGTCCTTAATAAATTTTATCAAAACTGCTGGCTATTATTCCAGTATCTAAACTACCCCCGTGCATGCGCATCACTAACTAACTATGTCAGCATTGGCCAAAATTTCTCTTTTGGAATAAAATATAGGCAATGTGGGCACCGGAGATACCATGTTCTGCGTGGGCCGGTTGCCACATTAGTCTCAAAAATCGGAGGCCAAGACCAATCAACATCCTTGCGACAATATTGGCCAAAAATCTCTCTTTCGCAATAAAATAGGCAATGTGGGAACCGGAGATACCATGTTCCGTGTGGGCCAGTAACCACATTCGTCTCTAAAACCTAAAGGCCGCTACCAATTCAACAATCAAGGACATAAATCATTAGCACACGTCCAAGAAACAACCACGCACACAAATAATGTCACTCACAAAAATGAATACTACACACTTTTTCATCATATACGTACAGAAATGGAGATGAACATGATGAAGATCATCAGCGTCGGTCCATAAGAACGTCCAGAATCAGAATAATCGACCCTATACCACGCCAGATACGCTACCCCATAGATGTCACCGAACTGAACAACCAGAACACCAAATCCTAAACCACACCGACACGCTACCCCATAGGTGACACCGAACTGACGCCTTAGCACAGAATATGATCCTTTGACTTTCACGCAATATAGGACGTAGACATGCCGTCCTGTGCTCCAATACACACTCCAAGCAATTGTTACAGGCACAGATTTCTGGAAGAACCCACCCTGTTCCCAAGGGCGTCGTTAGGGAAGTCAGTTCGAAAAATCCTGAATACGCCCATGGTTCTCCCAGGTTTTTTCTGGACGGCTTTGTGCGTACAAAGGGGTACCAAGACAAAGGAATCATCCACGCGATTACAGTGAACTCATATTTACCAGTATAACTTAACTAAAAACCAGAAAGAGACTTACGAACTTATACATAGCGATTCTTATTTACTTCTATTTATATCTCCTACTAATCTCTCATTGTTATTTATTATTTATTTATTCATTTATTTAGTTATATATTTAGCGCTGGAAAAGATATTCAAAAACAAAGAAATGTACCGCGAAATTCAAATATCAATCACTATTTCAAAATCACTTATTACAACTCTACACACTGTTCCGAAATATCCACAATCATGAAGTATGCAATCTTCGAGTTTGCGCAGCATGGAGAGATGGAGATCGGTGAGACTGTTTGGATGGATGTCGACGAAGACGCCGAACTTGACAACCAGAACTTCGCCTTTGACAGAGATGTCGTAGTGAATTGGCCTCTGAAAAGGGGGAGTACCAAATCTGGATCGAAACATTACTATGCCAAGGTCGTGGTTTTTGGAGGTAAGAAAATATTTCAGTAATACTAAAATGCCGTATTGTTGTTGCTAGTAACTAATATGGATATACTTGGGAATATACTCTACCGGAAATATGGAGCAAAATTTATAATATTAAAAATGTTAATAACATGTTTATTGTTTTGTTAATAGTATTAGCAAAATAATTCCAACTTGGAATAGCTCAAAATTTTGAAGATTTTGAATTTATAATTTTGAAGATAACATTACTGATATTTTACACTACCTGTGGTCGTACCAATTTATTTGTTCTGCAATTTATTTTTCCAAATTATTTTTTCAGATGACTATGCAGAGCTATCTGACATACTGAATACCATCATCAACGAAGATTTGGCAGATTTCGGGGAGTTAAGAAAAGGGACTGCATCGAGAAAACCACTTGGCAGGGGTCAACGAGACAGGAAACGTGTTGTGGATTGCAGCGATGAAGAGGTGTAGAGCCGTAAACAAATTTGATTCATATTTAAACAAATATTTGTTAATTTTATTTCAATTTTTTTTTTCAAATATGAGTAAATTGCCATGAATAAATACTTAATAACAATTATGTAATAAACCCAAGCATATATGAAGTGCAATGTCTCTGACATCCAGTGGGAATATTTTGATGAAATCAAAGCCCAAACATCCGGAACAAACATGTCAATACAAAAATTTCTGTCGGCAATTTCCATTTTACGTTTTAGTAATAGCTCGAGCTTCTTATAGTTACAAGCGTCTAGTCCGTCATTCATAATCCAGCCGTCGTCCATTAGAGAATATCCGCGTCCATAATCCAAAGACCTATTCCATTTTCCACATAACAGTATTAGCACCAAATTCAAAAAGACAATCATAGTATACATAAACATAGGCTTGTTTCCTGCAAGAGAGAAGCGGTCAACAGTTTTCAATGATGCCGGCAAGACATCATGATGTTCCAAAAATATCAAATCCGTATCGCTGATCAGTATTCTTAATCCATAATATTCGTTATAGAGTCGTCATCTAAAAAAAATGTATCTCAGTCACGCTTTGATTGTGACTGTTCATATGAGTACCATGAAGATCTTGAAGTACATGGGTTCATACGGCCCCTAGCCCCGGGTTCACAAATATGTTTTCATGTAGCCATGTTCACATTATTCTATATTATTCCTAATTTGTACAGTTAAATAGTAAATTTCATACTTTAACATTGTATTGGATACAATTATGTTATTTTACTCATACCCATATTGATTTTTCAGGAAGATGTGAGGCCTGCCAAAAAGTCAACAAAGATGGCCAAGGAATTTCGCAAGAAAGAATCTACTACCATACTGCCAAAACTGAAGAAGCAGCGCCAAACAGCGAAAGATAACGCGAAGGTAACCCATACTTCTAGTAATTTATCAGTATACGGTATGCATAATCACAACACTATTGAAATATAAGCATACATCAATACTTTAATACCAGTAGTTACTTTATCAATACAGTTCTTTCTGTAGTTTACACATTTTCAGACTGAAATGGTTTCAGATACAATTATCTATAGTAATTATATTTGTTTCCTTCAAAGGAGCCGGCTCGTGAACAAGAATCATCACAGGCTCGCAGACTCGCGTCGGATGAAACAAATTGTGCGGTAAGCATCTATCGTTTTATATCGACAGTGAATGTATTCAACATCTGTATACAAAAGAATATTCAGAAGTATAGCTTTATTATAATTTCGCTGATATTTCTCTTGGGTACCGACATCATTAAAGTTAAAATTTGAGTGAATAATCAAATGAAAAGTGTATCAATAGTATATTTAAAAAGTTTATACTTACTAAGTTTAACTCAGCTTTTTGTGATAAGAACAGATTGTAACATTGTTTATTTTTTGTTTCAACAGGGATGCTCAAGGCAGGCAGCAGTGGTGGTTGATCTAGAGGATGAGAATGAACGACTGCGAGCGGAAATCAAAACAATGAGATCAACACTTCTTGCATACAAAGGTATGTTAAAAACTATCTGTTAAATCAATTTCTATGCAATCAGTGAAAGTTGCAACAATCTGGGGAGGTAACTCTCAGTAGTTGATAATCCTTGTAACATAACATTTTTCTCATTTACTTGAGCAAATTTACAAGAGTAAATACGTCCAAGTAGCTGTGTATCCTATATGGCATTTTTCGTCATAATAATTTCAAGAAGAGCCATACTTGACAATAAAATCTCCTCTTTTTCAGAGCTCCCCACGTTAGTTCAGGACTTGAAGCAGTCTATTGAGGCCCTGAAGGAAGGTCGTCAAGCTCCTTTGATATCCGCCTCTGTTCTGCGACCACCGACACCGGCTCTCTCAACTGATGAAACATCTGGTGCGTCAATGGTAAGTAATCTTCTTACAATTTCCTGAACGAATGTTTGGCTGCTGATTGCCACCCTTTCTGAATATACTCAACTAATACATCATACAGAGATAGAGAAATAACCTAAAATATGTATCATAGTTAGTCGATCTTAAGCTTCGGTTCTTGGGACTGGGGATGTGTTTGTCGGATAAATTTAATAGGTATACAATTATTATAGAAACATAGGCTAACAAATTGAAGTTGTATCTAGTGTACTCTAGGATTGGATGAATTAATCATCTGGATTTTCTAACCGGATAAGCCATAATATTCCGCATCATGTCTTGTTAAAGTATATTTCCATCTCGTTTCAGGAATTGGAGCTGCCACATGCACGTGTAGATAGGGGTGTTATTGGGTTGTGTAATAGGGACACAGCGCAGAAGTTTGTCAATGACATCATGACTGCCATGTTCTCCCTTGAGTTCATGGCTACTCATAATTGTCTGGAACAAAGAGCAGTCGGGCAGCAGAGAATGTTAAACCGTCACTAGAAAAAGAAGACCTAACATTCATTATCGGTGAGTACGAACCAGATAGACATCATCACATAACTATTTTTAAAGAAAACATTTAAAAGTGGGCATGATTTATGTAATGCATACATATAACTTGAAAGATGAATAATTTTACTAATATAACAACTATGGGTATTAACAACTCAGGAGTCAAACAACTCTCGCTTGTATTGTAATGGTCAGCTTTGTTTAAACTCCTATACTGTCGTGGGTCAGATGTATGACCCTACATATCAAGTTTTTACTTGAGCATTCCTTTGTTAACATTCCGTACATTCTGTTTTAGGTGAAACACAGAAGGCATTCCCTGGCAGAACAGAAGTGGAAGTCAAACTTTACATCAGAGACGAGTTGAACAACTGTGCAAAGATGATGAAGAAGAGGGCAGGGTCGGCTTGAACAACCTATAAAAACATTCATGTTTAATAATTTCAGGCTGCTCTTTGTGTAAATAGTGCTACTGCATGTGAAGTTTCCTTTGATTTTGTTGTGCTTAAAATGTGATGTAACTGATGTTCTTGGCGTTATTTTTAAAGAGAGATTGTTTTCATTTATTTCATGCGTATCGAATTTAATAGTATCATGTTAATGACAATTTGTGCTGCTGAATTTTGGAGGTTTATTGCTGTGTGCGTATAATCTTCTTTTGTCAAGCTGAATGTTACACATCCAAACTTTATGTATTATCTCGAATTGGCTCTGCAGAACCATTTACCCGGGATCACCTGCTTTCCACGGATTTGCTGCTAGAAAGTCAATAATCCCACTGATTGAATGTGTCTGTTCATTTTGAAAACCCGATATGTAGCCCACATCAGCCATGTTTTAGGTAATTCAGCTATAGTTCTACACTAGTATGCACGGTGAGCTACCACAGTATGATGGCATACTATACTATAGTAAACGACTTTACTGGTATAATACTGTACTGTATAATATTATACTTATACTATTGTATACTATAATACTGTACTATAGTATACTATGGTACTGTACTATAGTATACCATGGTACTGTACTATAGCGTACTATAGTGTACCATGGTACTGTACTATAGTATACTATGGTACTGTACTATAGTATACAATGGTACGGTACTATAGTATACTATGGTACTGTGCTATAATATACCATGGTACTGTATTATAGTATACCATGTCACTGTACTATAGTATACCATGGTACTGTACTATAGTATACCATGGTACTGTACTATAGTATACTATGGTACTGTACTATAGTATACCATGATGCTGTACCATAGTATTTTATGGTACTGTGCTGTAGTATACAATGGTAAAGTACTATACTATACTATACTAAGGTACTGTACTATAGTATACTATGGTACTGTACTATAGTATACTATGGTACTGTACTATAGTATACCATGGTGCTGTGCCATAATATGTTATGGTACTGTACTTTATGGTACTGTACCATAGTATATTATGGTACTGTGCATAGTATACTATAATATTGTATTATTTTATTCCGCAAAAATCCTACGGTATACTATAGTATTTGTACCATAGTATACTATAGTACTTTTTACTATGAAGTCTCCAAACGGCCCCTAGCACCGGCTTAACTGGAATTAGATACGATAGCTCGGAAGCTGTGATGCTAGTCCAGCTCAAACAACTCATCTGATGTAAATGGTGAGCATTGTTGACGTCTGATGGAGAAAACGACTTAACATGGGGTAACCTGGTAAATGCAAGAACCTACATATATGTGTCGAGTGGCATGTACAGAGGGCGGGCCTCCAACGACCTCTCAACTGAAATTAAACTTTGATTAGAAGATGAATCCTGCAGTTAAACCAATCCGCCAAAAAACTATGTTTTCAATTACAACAATCACATTCACTTTGTTCAATCGACTTCTGTCTTTCCCTGATTGTTGTAGCCTTGCTGTGTGTGGTGTCACGTGTTTGCTGGTAATTCTTCTTTCTTTCTCGTACGTGTAGTTAAATCTCGTTTCAATCGTATTTGCATGTATTCTATACTAAATTGTGAAGCTTAGCTTGGAAACAGATATTGCCTGGAAATAATTATATATTAGCGTCAGGTAGGCATGATAAACTAGTACAGAACCTTTGCTAGAATACTTCTTTCCCCCTTTGTGGGCATAATTTCAACTAGAATAGATCGAAATAGTCGCTAGAACAAATACTTCTTTTGGGTGGTATTTAAATCCGTGTGCCTTTCACAAATCCTCGGCTCATCACTTTAACAATGGCCAGGGTGCCTACCTAATAAAATTATCTATATCTCTGATTCATTGTCGATTGTTTCATGTTAGACCGTCATATCCTGCTTGCAAGCGCTGAATGACTCTTGCCGGATTTTCACTCCTTTATCGCTGGTCGGCTAGTTTAAATGTTCTCCTTTTTTCTCTGAATTTGAATTGGGACAGTAAAACCATACTTGATAGTTTTTTATAGCTATAATGGACCAGCAATGAGAAGGGGAGGGTAGAAAATACCGTATCTTTTAATTCGCCAAGCTGTAGAAATTTACCTCAACTATCAGTTGTGATTTTTTGACAATAACCCTGCTAGACCTCAGTGGGTTAAAAAAAACAGTTGCGCGGGTGGCTATTACGACACCGTAATTGACAGAACAGCCGATCCTAAATTAAGGTTACATTACTTACATATACAAGTTTGCCAGGGAACCAGGCTCCTTTTGCGTTTTGCTGTACCGGTAATTTTTGTCAAGATTTAGGGATCAGATAATGGACTGAAATTATTTGAATTCGACTGAAAAAACGGAAACTCGGTAGGTTATTTGTTGATAGCTCGCTTAATACTGGTTCGATTCTGACAATCTAAACTTTCCGAGGTAGCTGAAAAGATTGTCTTTTCAAAAATATATAGGTAATTATTTTTAAGATAGTGGGCAACTGCAAAAATCGTGTCGACTTCGCTGAATTTTTTTCTGGACCGACCGACATGCGTTTTTTCTTGTCCGGAAAATTATTGCTTGAACTGACTGAAATACTTTTAGATTTCCGGAATGCTCTACTTTTATACGAATAAAATGATTTAAAATTTATACATGTACCTTCTACCGTTTTCCGTAAAAGAGTTCGCTTAAAAAAAATGATTGAAAATCAAGACATTTTCAGCCGGATCGGCGTAACTGGAGCGAATTAAAAACTCGGATTTGAAGACGCAGTCAGTATGTCGGCACCTCTTCCCACTTCCCTTATATGTGTTGTAATTCAGAAGGTTCCGAAAATCCGGAATCAGGATTGCGGGTAAGTTTATCGGAAGATTGGTTATATCGGTTGGTCGTAAGTGTCGAATTAAATTTAAAAAACATAGTTTGCACAAAAAATACCCTATTTTTCAAATAATTGAATGTTTGTCATATAATAACTTAATGTAAATGGAAATAGTGAAAATATTGAATTGATCATTAATTTTAAATACATATATTTTTATAATCGATATGAAAACTGACCAGGAATATACATATTTTGTTCTCAGTAATTTTCGTTCTTGGATTTTTTATTAATATAAATTTACTAACTGATAATACATTTAATTTATAAAATGAAGTAAAAACAATTTTGACAAGTAAAAAAATTATTTTGGAACACTATTCACACACTAATTGGTCCTTTGTTCCGGAAATCCCAAAAAACAACAAAGGAGTAACATTAAAGAAATAATCTCTTTGTCTACTGAGTATGTCTATCACAAAATTCCAACTGTCTTTCCACTCTCGTTAATCCGTGGGAATGGTGACATTTTTCCATCTTCTAAACACTGAAGTAAATGTTTTCTTAGAGTATGTGGATTGAAAGTCAAAGTTGTCTTACCAAGGTAACCGTAAAAACAGAACTCAACTAAGTTAGCTATAGCAAACAATCCACAATCCGACCCATTGTCTTGTTGCTGAACACTTGGAATTGTAACAGTAATTTTTTCGCCACTCTTCCCACGAGCTGCAGAAAGTTGAATCTCAAGGGAAGTTGTCAACGGATTCCCTAATTTCAAACTGTCTAATAAATATACCTGATATTCCTTGTCTTTCAGACAGGCTACCCAATGATCCCTACCAGTGTGATGAATCTGATGAATATGTATATTCCTGGTCATTTTTCAGGTACAAGAAGGTACATGCATAAAAATATATGTATTTAAAATTAATGATCAATTCAAAATTATATTTATACCTTAGAAAAATACTATTTCCATTTACATTTACATGACAAACATTTACATTAAGTTAATACATGAGAAAGATTCATTTATTTGAAAAATAGGATATTTTTTGTGCAAACTATGCTTTTAAAATTTAATTCGCCACTTATGACCTACCGACATATTAACCAATCTTCCTATAAACTTACCAGCGATCCTTATTCCGGATTTTCGGAATCTTCTGAAGTCCGTCTTCAAATCCGAGTCTTTAATCGCTTCAGTAATCCGTTTTAAGGCCGATTCAGCTGAAAATGTCTTGATTTTCAATCGGTTTTTTCAGCGAACCCTTTTACGGAAAACGGTAGAAGGTATATGCATACATTTTATATCATTTTATTCGTATAAAAGTAGAGCATTCCGGAAACCTAAAAGTATTTCAGTCAGTTCACGCAATAATTTTCCGGACAAGAAAAACCGCATGTCGGTCGGTCCAGAAAAAAATTCAGCGAAGTCGACACGATTTTTTCAGTTGCCCACCACCTTAAAAATAAAAAAATGTCATCAAACTATATATTTTTGAAAAGAGAATCTCTTCAGCTACTCCGGAAAGTCTAGATTTTCAGAATCGAACAAGTATTAAGCGAGCTATTCGCAAATAACCTACCGAGTTTCCGTTTTTTCAGTCGAATTCAAAAAAATTCAGTCGAATACGCCGACCCAAGATTTAGTGTGAATGTGGCGCTCCGTGTAACAGAAAAGTTTATATTCTTGTGTTCCAACCAGTCAAGTTGCGTTTGTGGGTCAAATTCTTAATGTACGGTCGTTGAATGTAGGATTACAAGGCATATTGATACCTTAGTATCACGACAAAAGAGAAGAACAACAAGTTGAAAAACAACAACGACGCAACAACAACAACAACGGAATTACCACGCAGCGATTTGCAAGTACTACCAGTAAGTATCTATAACTATGTGAAGAAACTTATGTACTGTCTGTCCCATATGGTGTTCTATTTGGGCCAAGTTTGCGTCGCGTGGCGACTTTTAGAAACTCGCCACTCGCCACGCGCCGTGGACCTCTCCGGCGCGCGGCGACTGGCGACTTTCTGCTATCTCTTAACCTGGAAAAACTCGCCAGTCGCCACCCGCCGTAAAACACGGCGAGTTTCGCTCTATTTTTTAACCTGGAAAATCTCGCCGCGCGCCACTCGCCGGATGAACCACGGCGCACGGCGACTGGCGACTTTTGACTGTAGTGAAACTCGCCACTCGCCACGCGCCGTGGACCTCTCCGGTGCGCGGCGACTGGCGACTTTCTGCTATCTCTTAACCTGCAAAAACTCGCCAGTCGCCACGCGCCGTAAAACACGGCGAGTTTCGCTCTATGTCTTAACCTGGAAAAACTCGCCGCGCGCCACTCGCCGGACAAACCACGGCGCGCGGCGACTGGCGACTTTTGACTTCTGGAATTTTCAGGACTTTTTCTCAAGTGCGCATGCCCGAGGAGCATCAATTATGCAGTTGCAATATCATAAATCACAGTCGCGATCTCATAGAATTTTAGGAAGTAAAAAAAATATGGAAACTGTTGAAAGAAATACGTCTTTTCGTCTTTAAAAATAGGGTCTTGATAGTTTGTAGGGTTTGTGATACAGGAAATAGCAACCCAACAAAGAGCCGCTCTATGGATTAAAACAGCAATAAAGGATCTCTTATACAAAGATATCGCCCGTTTTTCACATATAACTTACGAGAAGAGAAATTCAATCATCCAGAGAAAATGTTAGCATTATTTCTTACTTTTTTAATCAATATGACGATGACGCTCTATTCGCTTTCTTAATATTTCATACAGCATATTAGTTGACGTTGCTTTTATCTTGTAAAACAAAATTCCCGCGTCGAGTGCTTTATTGTATCTTAAATAAGGAACAATTTCAAGGCGATTCATCCTGAATTGAAACGATATGCTGTTTTATAAATATATATAGGCACTTATATAAAACGAATGAAAAAAAAACGATTTAAAATGTTGTCTTGGTGTTAACTTTTTAAAATATACCAGCAGATAATAACGAGAGTATGCAAGTTCTGCACAGAAACGGATAACGAGTATTTTAATAAAAAAATATCTGCACATTTGACAAAATTAGATTGCCCTATATGCGTATTGCATTAAAAAGAATTTGTTTCAAAAAACAACTATATTAATTATTACAGATAGCTTACATCTTCAAAATTAGTCACATAGCATCAGATGTAGCTGGAGAGTTCATTCATTAGAAATTATGTATATTTATGCACGTGGAAGAGATTTAAAATTAAATTAAATTAAATGACAGCATGTTTTGAACAAAATATTCCGATAATTGATGCTCCCCGGGCATGCGCACTTGAGAAAAAGTCCTGAGAATTCCAGAAGTCAAAAGTCGCCAGTCGCCGCGCGCCGTGGTTCATCCGGCGAGTGGCGCGTGGCGAGTTTTTCCAGGTTAAGAGATAGAGCGAAACTCGCCGTGTTTTACGGCGGGTGGCGACTGGCGAGTTTTTGCAGGTTAAGAGATAGCAGGAAGTCGCCAGTCGCCGCGCGCCGGAGAGGTCCACGGCGCGTGGCGAGTGGCGAGTTTCACTATAGTCAAAAGTCGCCAGTCGCCGTGCGCCGTGGTTCATCCGGCGAGTGGCGCGCGGCGAGTTTTTCCAGGTTAAAAGATGGAGCGAAACTCGCCGTGTTTTACGGCGGGTGGCGACTGGCGAGTTT
>JAVTVY010014465.1:0-61180 GCA_036873755.1 Hanleya hanleyi
ATCTGACAAAATGGAACAAACAAAGAAAATATTTATTGAAATTTTCTTGTTTTAATGTAATTTATCTAGAATTGAGGTGAAAAAACTTATTTAAGTACTCTATTTTTGGCTGACAACAATTTGCTTGTTTTAATTGACACAATCCAATGCGGATATGTAGAAGTTTTGGAATTCTATGAAGAATCAATCAGAAGATTAAACAAAAACTATCTTTTTTACCTCCATTTCTAGGGAGAGCTTTTCTCCAACATGATAAAGAAAGCTATATTGCACATGACTATCATTATATTTGGGAAGGTAACAACAAAGTTTTGGATATATGAGCATACTAGGGTTTTATGGTGGGCCAGTCATGTTACCCAAACAACTTTTCATTTGGGCCCGGTGTACCATCTTTCAGTCTTTTAAGGCATGGACATCTTATATGCCATGCATGAAATCATTCTTGAATGTATATATGCTTGGCTTTGCAAACATGCATGCAGACCACAGACATAGTTTTGTTTAAGAAAATATTACTTGAAATAAATATTTTAATACTAAGCTAAGAAACTATTATCTCAACATGGTCTGCCAATACACTTATTTAAGAAAAATTGTCTAACAAAACACTTATTAAAGTAAAAAAATCTTATAATAAGATAAAACCTGATAAAGGAAATCTTATATAAGATATTATTTCTTGGAATAAGGCACAATTTGCTCAATAATATCTCAAATGAGTTAATTTTTCTTAAAATAAGTAAAAAATAAGAAAATCTTCAATCACTGACAATTATTGAGATAAGTTTTCTTAAAATTTTCTAGTTTTAAGAAAAAATATCTTGAAATAGGTTTCATAAACTTTAATAAGTACCCTATTTTTGGCAGTGTGGCTTCATCTTCAAGTAAAAGCCCGTTCAGCATCATCTCTATCATCCTCCCAATTATTTGAGGAATAACAGACAAATTTCATATCCATCTCTGAATCCAGTACCTTTATGAATCGGATTGTGATTAAAACTGATGGAAACTGAGAAATCAACAGACGTCCTGGTTCTGATGAACCCACCCCCACCCAACCTCATCACCACCCAACCTCATCACCACCCAGCCAGGTTTCAACAAAAAAAACAATGAAGAGGTCACATCCACTTAATCGAGATGGATTCTTGTTCTCAGTTTGTCATCCCAGTTTCATCTGCAAGTACAAGCTTGTTGGATACCATTTCCATTCCATTCTAGCACTGGTCAGAGCTCCATGGCTGCAAAACTGATCGCTGGCCCAGTGGCTTTTGGGGCCAGAATTTATGTATATGCATTTTTTCTGTAATTTAAGACTAGTACATGATGTATGTATAATTGACTTCATAATTTAGAGTGATTTCTACTGTAAGTGATTTCTACTGCACTTGGTCACAAATTTCAAACAATCGGAAAACTTTGGCAGTAGCAGGTCCCATTTGGAGGCCTCGCTGTTATTTTGGAAATTAGATATATACTTTTGATGTAGTCTGCATGATGATATTATGTTTGTGAGACCTAAACAAACTTATTTGGCAAGTAAATGATACCTGATCGCTTGATTATCAAAGGCACTATTTTGTACCCGGCTCACTACTTCCCAGCCATGTCACAGGTGGATTCTATGCGAGAGGCTACGGTCCCGTCATATACAGAAACAGCCAAATGGGAGATTGTCTCCATTCTTCTCAAAATCACTTCAAGATTAACAGATTTCATATCCATCATGGAAACCATATCCTTCTGATCAAATCAAACCAGCAGGATATCATAAAAATTCATCAGTTATCTCAAAGTCTTGATTAAAGTGATCGTAAACCCTCAAGTAAAGTTTCCATCAAATGAAAGACCATTGCAAACAGTGTACATTTACAATATTTATTGTATTTTTTTACAATTTGATTACACAGAGTAAACTGCAAATAAAGCATGGTATTCTATGGGCAATTCCGTGTAAACATGGACATGATGAGTAAAACATAAATTTACTGGTATGTTACTAATTCTTTTCCTATAACATAGTTTTTATTCCTAAATTACTGAAAATAACATTTTGTTTGGGTTTTATCTCACTAATAGACTTCTATTATTTTGATGAAATGTCGTGCAAAAAAACATAAAATTCTCTGTTCATCAGAGGATAGATTTATCATCTTGGCTACTCTCACTTTACTGAATAAATCTGTTGTCCACAATACATTGGCATAATCATGTCATTTTCACCAGAAAATGCAGGTAGCTCAAATTCCCTTTAGTTTATGTAGCATATGCAGTAGTATGCTATCATGTTATATGATGTAACCCGAGTCACGATAAATGCTTTGTTTCTAAACTGATAAAAATCCCTGAGCAGCATTAGAGAAATGTTTCATACTTTCTTTGTCTTACTTATGCCTTAGACGTTTCTGATAAAGCTGCTCATATATACTGAATAGGAAAAAATGGCGGTACTTTGAAAATTGTAACCTGAGTCACGTGTGATGTGCATCTTGTAAACATAATGCACAGAAAATAACTGCAACTTTACAGATCTATGTTAAACTAATACATGCACCAAAATCAGGGAATTTAAATGCAAGATTCAAATTGACTTGACACTTATGAGTTACCATCTCCCCGATTTTGGTGAAACATGCACACTGGAACAGTGAGTCTGTGTTGAAACTCAAAGTATACACGCCTTAAGCTTGAATCAAGCATTGGAAAGTGCATATTTGTATAAAGGCAGTGTGACGTCACTGGACCTAAATACATGTATGATTGCAACAGACCACCATAGAATACCATGCTTTATTTGCAGTTTATTCTGTGTAATAAAATCGAAAAGAATTACAATAAATATTTTTCCACACTGTTTGCAATGGTCTTTCATTTGATGGAAACTTTACTTGAGGGTTCACGATCACTTTAAATGGATGTGAGCCCATATCATAGATACATTATGATACAATTATGTAGCATATAACTACACACATAACATACATCAGAATGGAAAATTGAATCTTTCATCTTATTCTCCTTACCATATTTTTTATTATTTCTTTCTCTCTCCCTCTTTTTACTACACAAACAAGCAACAACAGCCAATAATATTGCAACAAGTAGAAAAGCTAGGGCTCCTATAATGGCACCAACCACAGGCCAGGTTACGCCACCTGTCAAGATGAAATAACCAATCAGTTTAGTCCGACACATCCAATGAAATAAAATCATGCTTTCTAAACAAACTACAGCAATATTTTACAACTTTTCATGTATTATACATGTATGAATGTATTTGTAGCCGCAAGTGAATATTCCCATTGGATATCATGCTCTTTTGTACTGATGCATGTCCATTTGTACTGATGTGTGTACATTTGTACTGATGCGTGTACATTTGTACTGATGTGTGTACATTTGTACTGATGTGTGTACATTTGTACTGATGCGTGTACATTTGTACTGATGTGTGTACATTTGTACTGATGCATGTCCATTTCTACTGATGTGTGTCCATTTGTACTGATGCGTGTACATTTGTACTGATGCGTGTACATTTGTACTGATGTGTGTACATTTGTACTGATGCGTACATTTGTACTGATGTGTGTATATTTGTACCGATGCGTGTACACTTGTACTGATGCGTGTACACTTGTACTGATGCGTGTACATTTGTACTGATGCGTGTACATTTGTACTGATGCGTGTACATTTGTACTGATGCGTGTACATTTGTACTGATGTGTACACTTGTACTGATGTGTGTACACTTGTACTGATGTGTACATTTGTACTGATGCGTGTACATTTGTACTGATGCGTGTACATTTGTACTGATGCGTGTACACTTGTACTGATGTGTGTACACTTGTACTGATGCGTGTACATTTGTACTGATGCGTGTACATTTGTACTGATGCGTGTACATTTGTACTGATGTGTGTACATTTGTACTGATGTGTGTACATTTGTACTGATGCATGTCCATTTGTACTGATGCGTGTACATTTGTACTGATGCGTGTACATTTGTACTGATGCGTGTACATTTGTACTGATGCGTGTACATTTGTACTGATGCGTGTACATTTGTACTGATGTGTGTACACTTGTACTGACGTGTGTACACTTGTACTGATGTGTGTACATTTGTACTGATGCGTGTACATTTGTACTGATGCGTGTACATTTGTACTGATGCGCGTACATTTGTACTGATGTGTGTACACTTGTACTGATGTGTGTACACTTGTACTGATGCGTGTACATTTGTACTGATGCGTGTACATTTGTACTGATGTGTGTACACTTGTACTGACGTGTGTACACTTGTACTGATGTGTGTACATTTGTACTGATGCGTGTACATTTGATGCATGTACATTTAGCTCATGTAATTTATCCCTCTATCTCTCATTAATTACATGTATCATACATAATTAGTCAAACTGAAGGGACCTGTGAATGGTTCAAGTCTGGTAATATTGCTCAATAAATTTGGATTCTTCCAAAGTTCAAGTACAATATGTATTTAATGGTATAGGTATGTGAAGGTAGAGCGGAAACATGTATACATCACAGGGAAAACACATATTACAGGTACCGCATAACATGGACGTACATCACAGAGAAAACACAGGACACAATCCAGTTCTCTCCAATATAAATCTGGAACAATATATAGAATGATCTGCACACAGATTGCAGGGTGAGGCCTGCAGTGCTGTAATATTTTCTCAGGAAACACGTTGAGGTTACAAAATGGGTAACCTATGGTAACCAGTAACCTTCAGGGTTAAATGTATTATAACACAGAATATTTTGGTAACCCATGAAGGGTCTTCTAAAACTGACATTGAGAAATCTTCAGGAGAATCACGGGGTTAGCAATCATCATTACAGCACAGGCCTGGATTTGTGACCTCTGTGTAATGTTCTGACTATGCTTCAACATGGAGAAATAGCTAGTTATAGCTGACCTAATACTTTCAGTTGGAAAGTGTGTTGAAGCAAAAGGAAGAAATTACGCGAAGCTCTAAATGTCAGTGCAGAGTGAAGGTCAATATACATGATATATTGTTACAGATGTAAACGAGAATAGCTGGATTACTGAGTCAGTGATCAATATGTATGATTGTGAGAGCCAGTGCAGACAGATCTACATGTATATCAACCCAACAGACACAGTCAAATTTGAAGGGAGTCACAGAGCAGGTTGAACATGCAAATATTCAATGTAATGTCACAGAGAAGGTTAGGTGTTCAGCAACCTTCTCTGTACTGACAATTCTCAACACTTTACTCTGACACAAACATTATATAGCAGATTGAACTGTGGCACATGTACATGTATGAGAGATGCACAGATTATTATCTTTAAACTGATGACCTCACTTTAGGAAGGTGTGACAATTATGTACAAAACTATTGGTGTGAACAATTTATGTACACAACTGCTGGTTTGACACAACGATTTTGTGTGAGTGAGTGAATAGGATTTAACTTCGCTTTCAACATTATTTCAGCCGTATCACGATGAACACAATGATCTTGTGTGAGTGAGTGAATAGGATTTAACTTCGCTTTCAACATTTTATTTCAGTCGTATCACGACGAACACAATGATCTTGTGAGTGAGTGAATAGGATTTAACTTTGCTTTCAACATTATTTCAGTGATATCACGACGAACACAATGATCTTGTGTGAGTGAGTGAATAGGATTTAACTTTGCTTTCAACATTATTTCAGTCGTATCACGACGAACACAATGATCTTGTGTGAGTGAGTGAATAGGATTCAACTTTGCTTTCAACATTATTTCAGTGATATCACGATGAACACAATGATCTTGTGTGAGTGAGTGAATAGGATTCAACTTCGCTTTCAACATTATTTCAGTCGTATCACGACGAACACAATGATCTTGAAGATAACCCATATCTCACAGATGAGTTTGACAAGTAATAATACACATTTTTAACTCTGAAGATTAGTGTATGTATCATGTTTGAAGATCAAAATGTAAGCTAAAAGTTATTTTCAAGATGCTACATTGTATCCATTGTCCAGAAGAGCTGTTGATCATTCTCCTGGATTAGACTGTATTATGATGGTCATTTACTCCCTTAAGTTAGTGAGTGATGAAAGATTGATCACTCCCCTGGATTAGACTGTATTATGATGGTCATTTACTCCCTTAAGTTAGTGAGTGATGAAAGATTGATCACTCTCCTGGATTAGACTGTATTATGATGGTCATTTACTCCCTTAAGTTAGTGAGTGATGAAAGATTGATCACTCTCATGGATTAGACTGTATTATGATGGTCATTTACTCCCTTAAGTTAGTGAGTGATGAAAGATTGATCACTCCCCTAGATTATGATCGTCATTTACTCCCTTAAGTTAGTGAGTGATGAAAGATTGATCACTCTCCTGGATTAGACTGTATTATGATCGTCATTTACTCCCTTAATTTAGTGAGTGATGAAAGATTGATCACTCCCCTGGATTAGACTGTATTATGATCGTCATTTACTCCCTTAAGTTAGTGAGTGATGAAAGATTGATCACTCCCCTGGATTAGACTGTATTATGATCGTCATTTACTCCCTTAAGTTAGTGAGTGATGAAAGATTGATCACTCCCCTGGATTAGACTGTATTATAATGGTCATTTACTCCCTTAAGTTAGTGAGTGATGAAAGATTGATCACTCCCCTGGATTAGACTGTATTATGATCGTCATTTACTCCCTTAAGTTAGTGAGTGATGAAAGATTGATCACTCCCCTGGATTAGACTGTATTATGATCGTCATTTACTCCCTTAAGTTAGTGAGTGATGAAAGATTGATCACTCCCCTGGATTAGACTGTATTATGATCGTCATTTACTCCCTTAAGTTAGTGAGTGATGAAAGATTGATCACTCCCCTGGATTAGACTGTATTATGATCGTCATTTACTCCCTTAAGTTAGTGAGTGATGAAAGATTGATCACTCCCCTGGATTAGACTGTATTATGATCGTCATTTACTCCCTTAAGTTAGTGAGTGATGAAAGATTGATCACTCCCCTGGATTAGACTGTATTATGATGGTCATTTACTCCCTTAAGTTAGTGAGTGATGAAAGATTGATCACTCCCCTGGATTAGACTGTATTATGATGGTCATTTACTCCCTTAAGTTAGTGAGTGATGAAAGATTGATCACTCTTCTCAAAAACATGGCACTGGTTTAATTAGCCTGCTCTGTGAGAGAAGTGATGGAAGGAGAGAAGATGGAGAGAGAGAGGAATGGTTAGTAAAGACAAGTACCACCAGTGTTAGCAGATGAGGACTCATTCCCTGGATCAACTGTAAACAAATATTAGACCGCGATATACATAAATAAACATCTTCAGAAACCTCAATACCCCTACTACTTTGTTACCCCCACTCATGGAGAGAAGCCAAAACTCGCCGCTTTATATGGCCAGCAACTCACTAAACAAATGTATGTTTGATGTGATGAGTCAACATTCTCCTATCTTACGATTTCATACATGTAATGTAAAATTCTTCTACCACAAAAAGCAGAAAAGCATGCCGCAGTTGAAGTAAAAGTTGTCCCTGTTCCCAGCGATAATGATACAAACATGGTTGCGTAACTCTACATCATAATATTACAACTATACATCTCGCAAAATTGCAAAATAAATGTGACCGAGACCAAATATAATAGATGGTCAACATTGATAATAATTTACATGTAGCTGTTTCAGATACATACATGTACATGTACATGTATACTATGGAGGTAAACCTAAGATTTTATAGCAAAGCTACATGTAGATGTTCTCCTTGTGAAAAGACTGCCTCACTTGTGCCAAAAGTCTGTATCTGTAAGAGTAGAAATGAGCTTACTCCAGACAATGGGTGGTTTGCACACTAGGCAATCGAAAATTCAGTGAATTTGGCTTACCAGGGACAGGTGCAGGAACAAAAATCTCCACTGATTCACTAGGTAAGCTGTAGGCGAGAACCCCCAATGCCAGAACACGTATCTCGTATGTCTCCCCTCGTTTCATCGCCCTCCACGTGTAAGAGGTCAGCGGTACTTTTATTGTTTCATTGTGTATTTTTTGCCAGAGGCCTGCACTGCCCTGACGTGTTTGTATGGCATAATAAAAGACAGGAACTGTAGAATTGCTGGGAGGTTTCCATGAAATTTTCACCTCTCTCTGGCCAACTAGAACAGCTTCAACCTCACTTGGTGGGCTTGGCTGTGGTCCTGAAAATGTAAAACTCATCAGTTAATAGGACAATCAAATCAATTTGAAGGGAGAAAATAAGTTTCGTAATAACACCACCTTAGTGTTCCGAACATAACACCCAGCTAGTCTCTTCGTGAAAATGATATACGGTAATTCCCCTAATAATTCAATCACTGGAAGTGCAGCAAAAATGGCTTATATTTGGCAATATTCTTCATGGTACCAGCTTCAAAGTGTCTGATTTTGTCATTTTATGAATTTTCTTCAATTTGAATGAAGAAAGGGAATGTTACTTTTTCTCTTTGTTTGAATAACAGAGTTGAAAAGTGAACTTCCTGTGATTGAATTATATGGGGAATTACCGTACTATACTAAATATTTCAAATGTACTCTAATATTTAATAAATGATCTCAGTAAGTAGCTAGCAGTCACATGTTACTTTATTGATGAATGTACTTGTAACGTTATTGCTATCGTTGTTGTTGTTGATCAGGAAATTCCTCCTTTCATCTAGGAGCACCCGCTTCACAGGAGGTAAAAGCACAGATTAATTAAAGATCTATTTACAAATAGCACATGGCTATCAACATTTGGTAGCGACACTACAGTGACTATTTACATACGTCGCGAACTAGCTCTCTCTCTCTATACTACATCCAAGATCAATGAAGCCCTTTTTATATGCAGGGCGTAGCAGAGCAACCGGGATATGTTCTCAAGTTGGTTCAGGATTGTAGACTTTTCATGATGTTTGGAGGGATGATGAGTTTACTAGTGTCGAGTACAACTTGTGTCATTGTCGCTGGGTCGGATCTGGGTTTTGTAGCTAGATTGTTAAGCCCTGCATCCGTCAGGAGGGTGAGAGTTTTGTTGATCTGTGGGTCTTGTATGTTTTCAAGGTTTCTGCACAGCGCGATGAAGTGGGGTCGATCCTCAGGGCCGTCAGAACACAGCAGGCAAGTTGGGTCCACATTTCTTCAAATTATCTCCCTTGGGTAATCATTCCTCGACCATCTGATGTTGCATTCTGTTACTGAATTGTTTCTTTGTTCAAATTAGAGAATATTGTCCAAGAACAATTTTAATCATATTTCTTAAGCAGGAGCAAAGGGTCTCCATGTTGTTTGTTCAGATTTTGCAAAAAGGGTGCCTGAACTACAAATTGTCCATGTCTTTTGACTCTGATGTGAAGAGCCTAGCTTACCTATACATGTAGATCAGACCAGGAGAGGGATATAGACAATATTACTGGCTCTGGTTGGTAAGGCTGTATTGTACTTACCTATATACATGTAGATCAGACCAGGAGAGGGATATAGACAATATTACTGGCTCTGGTTGATAAGGCTGTATTGTACTTACCTATATACATGTAGATCAGACCAGGAGAGGGATATAGACAATATTACTGGCTCTGGTTGGTAAGGCTGTATTGTACTTACCTATATACATGTAGATCAGACCAGGAGAGGGATATAGACAATATTACTGGCTCTGGTGAGTATGGCTGTATTGTACTTACATATACATGTAGATCAGACCAGGGGAGGGATATAGACAATATTACTGGCTCTGGTGAGTATGGCTGTATTGTACTTACATATACATGTAGATCAGACCAGGGCAGGGATATAGACAATATTACTGGCTCTGGTTGGTAAGGCTGTATTGTACTTACCTATACATGTAGATCAGACCAGGGGAGAGATATAGACAATATTACTGGCTCTGGTGGGTATGGCTGTATTGTACTTACATATACATGTAGATCAGACCAGGGCAGGGATATAGACAATATTACTGGCTCTGGTGAGTATGGCTGTATTGTACTTACATATACATGTAGATCAGACCGGGGGAGGGATATAGACAATATTACTGGCTCTGGTTGGTAAGGCTGTATTGTACTTACATATACATGTAGATCAGACCAGGAGAGGGATATAGACAATATTACTGGCTCTGGTGAGTATGGCTGTATTGTACTTACCTATATACATGTAGATCAGACCAGGGGAGGGATATAGACAATATTACTGGCTCTGGTGGGTATGGCTGTATTGTACTTACCTATATACATGTAGATCAGACCAGGAGAGGGATATAGACAATATTACTGGCTCTGGTTGGTAAGGCTGTATTGTACTTACCTATACATGTAGATCAGACCAGGGGAGAGATATAGACAATATTACTGGCTCTGGTGGGTATGGCTGTATTGTACTTACATATACATGTAGATCAGACCAGGGCAGGGATATAGACAATATTACTGGCTCTGGTGAGTATGGCTGTATTGTACTTACATATACATGTAGATCAGACCAGGAGAGGGATATAGACAATATTACTGCCTCTGGTGGGTATGGCTGTATTGTACTTACATATATACATGTAGATCAGACCAGGGCAGGGATATAGACAATATTACTGGCTCTGGTGAGTATGGCTGTATTGTACTTACCTATATACATGTAGATCAGACCAGGAGAGGGATATAGACAATATTACTGGCTCTGGTGGGTATGGCTGTATTGTACTTACCTATATACATGTAGATCAGACCAGGAGAGGGATATAGACAATATTACTGGCTCTGGTGGGTATGGCTGTATTGTACTTACCTATATACATGTAGATCAGACCAGGAGAGGGATATAGACAATATTACTGGCTCTGGTGAGTATGGCTGTATTGTACTTACATATACATGTAGATCAGACCAGGAGAGGGATATAGACAATATTACTGGCTCTGGTTGGTAAGGCTGTATTGTACTTACATATACATGTAGATCAGACCAGGAGAGGGATATAGACAATATTACTGGCTCTGGTTGGTAAGGCTGTATTGTACTTACATATACATGTAGATCAGACCAGGAGAGGGATATAGACAATATTACTGGCTCTGGTGAGTATGGCTGTATTGTACTTACATATACATGTAGATCAGACCAGGAGAGGGATATAGACAATATTACTGGCTCTGGTGGGTATGGCTGTATTGTACTTACCTATATACATGTAGATCAGACCAGGAGAGGGATATAGACAATATTACTGGCTCTGGTGAGTATGGCTGTATTGTACTTACATATACATGTAGATCAGACCAGGAGAGGGATATAGACAATATTACTGGCTCTGGTGAGTATGGCTGTATTGTACTTACCTATATACATGTAGATCAGACCAGGGGAGGGATATAGACAATATTACTGGCTCTGGTGGGTATGGCTGTATTGTACTTACATATACATTTAGATCAGACCAGGGGAGGGATATAGACAATATTACTGGCTCTGGTGAGTATGGCTGTATTGTACTTACATATACATTTAGATCAGACCAGGGGAGGGATATAGACAATATTACTGGCTCTGGTGAGTATGGCTGTATTGTACTTACCTATAGATCAGACCAGGGGAGGGATATAGACAATATTACTGGCTCTGGTGAGTATGGCTGTATTGTACTTACCTATACATTTAGATCAGACCAGGGGAGGGATATAAACAGTATTACTGGCTCTGGTGAGTATGGCTGTATTGTACTTACATATACATTTAGATCAGACCAGGGGAGGGATATAGACAATATTACTGGCTCTGGTGGGTATGGCTGTATTGTACTTACATATACATTTAGATCAGACCAGGGGAGGGATATAAACAATATTACTGGCTCTGGTGAGTATGGCTGTATTGTACTTACATATACATTTAGATCAGACCAGGGGAGGGATATAAACAATATTACTGGCTCTGGTGAGTATGGCTGTATTGTACTTACATATACATTTAGATCAGACCAGGGGAGGGATATAAACAGTATTACTGGCTCTGGTGAGTATGGCTGTATTGTACTTACCTATAGATCAGACCAGGGGAGGGATATAGACAATATTACTGGCTCTGGTGAGTATGGCTGTATTGTACTTACATATACATTTAGATCAGACCAGGGGAGGGATATAAACAGTATTACTGGCTCTGGTGAGTATGGCTGTATTGTACTTACATATACATTTAGATCAGACCAGGGGAGGGATATAAACAATATTACTGGCTCTGGTGAGTATGGCTGTATTGTACTTACATATACATTTAGATCAGACCAGGGGAGGGATATAAACAGTATTACTGGCTCTGGTGAGTATGGCTGTATTGTACTTACCTATACATTTAGATCAGACCAGGGGAGGGATATAGACAATATTACTGGCTCTGGTGAGTATGGCTGTATTGTACTTACATATACATTTAGATCAGACCAGGGGAGGGATATAGACAATATTACTGGCTCTGGTGAGTATGGCTGTATTGTACTTACATATACATTTAGATCAGACCAGGGGAGGGATATAGACAATATTACTGGCTCTGGTGAGTATGGCTGTATTGTACTTACCTATACATGTAGATCAGACCAGGGGAGGGATATAGACAATATTACTGGCTCTGGTGAGTATGGCTGTATTGTACTTACATATACATTTAGATCAGACCAGGGGAGGGATATAGACAATATTACTGGCTCTGGTGGGTATGGCTGTATTGTACTTACATATACATTTAGATCAGACCAGAGGAGGGATATAGACAATATTACTGGCTCTGGTGAGTATGGCTGTATTGTACTTACATATACATTTAGATCAGACCAGGGGAGGGATATAGACAATATTACTGGCTCTGGTGAGTATGGCTGTATTGTACTTACCTATAGATCAGACCAGGGGAGGGATATAGACAATATTACTGGCTCTGGTGGGTATGGCTGTATTGTACTTACATATACATTTAGATCAGACCAGGGGAGGGATATAGACAATATTACTGGCTCTGGTGAGTATGGCTGTATTGTACTTACCTATACATTTAGATCAGACCAGGGGAAGGATATAAACAGTATTACTGGCTCTGGTGAGTATGGCTGTATTGTACTTACATATACATTTAGATCAGACCAGGGGAGGGATATAGACAATATTACTGGCTCTGGTGAGTATGGCTGTATTGTACTTACATATACATTTAGATCAGACCAGGGGAGGGATATAAACAGTATTACTGGCTCTGGTGAGTATGGCTGTATTGTACTTCCTCCCATAGTCCGGGCCGAGGGGAAGGGTCCTTGAACCAATATTACTGAAACCATAGTGTGATGTAACAACATTGTACTTACCTATCATGTAGATCAGACCCAGGGGAGGGATATAGACAATATTACTGGCTCTGGTGGGTATGGCTGTATTGTACTTACCTATACATGTAGATCAGACCAGGGCAGGGATATAGGTCATACTACTGGCTCTAGTGGGCAGGACTGTATTGTACATGTACTTTAGATCAGACCAGGGGAGGGATATAGACAATATTACTGGCTCTGGTGAGTATGGCTGTATTGTACTTACATATACATTTAGATCAGACCAGGGGAGGGATATAGACAATATTACTGGCTCTGGTGAGTATGGCTGTATTGTACTTACCTATACATGTAGATCAGACCAGGGGAGGGATATAGACAATATTACTGGCTCTGGTGGGTATGGCTGTATTGTACTTACCTATACATGTAGATCAGACCAGGGCAGGGATATAGGTCATACTACTGGCTCTAGTGGGCAGGACTGTATTGTACATGTACTTACCTATAGATCAGACCAGGGGAGGGATATAGACAATATTACTGGCTCTGGTGAGGCCATGGCTGTATTGTGCCCACGCCCATTTAGATCCAGACCAGGGAGGATATGAGCAATAGCCCTGGCTCTGGTGTATGGCTGTATTTACTTACATATACACAGGGTTACATTACACAATGGAGGCCCCGATTTTCAAAAAGTCTTTTCAAGGTAATAATTCCTGTTTTCAAGGTATACACTTTTTATGTAATAAAGGAATACAGGCAAATTTTTTGAGTTTTCTTACCTTTTTTCACTTTTACTAATGACTTGCCGAGATATTATTGTTCATACTTAACATTGTCATGCACTGACGATACGCTGCCTATTAAATTTCAAATATGACACTTATGTTAAAGATGTGTGATAGTCTGATGTTTCTGTTCGTGATGTCTTGTGGATAGCCTATTTATTCACACACCGTCACCCATGTGGCGTTCTCTGAGCCTTGCAGTCCGTAATTGGGCTACTGGTCCTCGTGATCCGTCTAAAATTTCCATACTGCTGATATGTGTTTTGCCACGCATGTGGGAAGTCCAGGCTGACTCACCCATTTTGCCGACGTCAAAATCTTTCTTACACACACCAAACCCAGCTTTGCGTTTATCTGCATGCTGGCAAAGCCAGTCCTTATACTTGTCATCCTTTAGCCAAATTGTATTGAAAAAGCACACCATTTCCACAATCTCTATTTAGCAGATGATGTTCAATGTCAAAAACGAAACAATTTTCAAAAGCCGCCAAAAACCACTTCGTTCTGCTGGACCTGTCGGAAACCCGAAAAATATTCATTCGGCATGAAAACTCAATGGAAATCTGAGGGTTCGCGATGTAGCGGGCCCACGTGGTCAGGTGACATTATACATATCCAGTGCGCAGATGCGGTGACCGAGATTCATACAGTCGGGAACCCGCCGCTCACTTACGAGAGCATACATCAAGTGAGGTTTCTGATTTCCAAGGAGAACCTGTATACCGTGGATAGTCTCCCTTTACACAGAGTGACAACCATTTGTGAAAATAATCATACGGTCATAATCGGGGCTTATTTTTGCTAACGGATGACAAATGACGATACAACATTCATTCAACTTTACACAATTGACAACAACATGCTAAGAATTCCCGTTTTCAAGGCCTTTTCAAGGTACATGGCCGGATTTCCCATTTTTCAAGGCATTTCAAGGCCTTGAATTTTAAATTGTCATTTTCAAGACAATTCAAGATTTTCAAGGTAGTGTGAACTATGCCATGCATTTAGATCCCAATAGACAGGGGAGGGGTCTAGACAATATTACTGGCTCTGAGTAGTATGGCTGTAATTACAGCCTTACCTATAAGATCGGAGCCAGGGGAGGATATAAACAATATTACTGGCTCTAGTGTAAAGAGTATGACTGTATTGCTTATATATATTAGACCAGACCAGGGGAGGGATAGACAATATTACTGTGGCTCTGGTAGTATCTGTTTATGTGTGCCACATACTCTATTCCAAAGATCAGACCAGGGGAGGGATATAAACAGTATTACTGGCTCTGGTGAGTATGGCTGTATTGTACTTACATATACATTTAGATCAGACCAGGGAAGGGATATAGACAATATTACTGGCTCTGGTGAGTATGGCTGTATTGTACTTACATATACATTTAGATCAGACCAGGGGAGGGATATAGACAATATTACTGGCTCTGGTGAGTATGGCTGTATTGTACTTACCTATACATGTAGATCAGACCAGGGGAGGGATATAGACAATATTACTGGCTCTGGTGGGTATGGCTGTATTGTACTTACATATACATTTAGATCAGACCAGGGGAGGGATATAGACAATATTACTGGCTCTGGTGGGTATGGCTGTATTGTACTTACCTATACATGTAGATCAGACCAGGGGAGGGATATAGACAATATTACTGGCTCTGGTGAGTATGGCTGTATTGTACTTACATATACATTTAGATCAGACCAGGGGAGGGATATAGACAATATTACTGGCTCTGGTGAGTATGGCTGTATTGTACTTACCTATACATTTAGATCAGACCAGGGGAGGGATATAGACAATATTACTGGCTCTGGTGAATATGGCTGGATTGTACTTACATATACATTTAGATCAGACCAGGGGAGGGATATAAACAGTATTACTGGCTCTGGTGAGTATGGCTGTATTGTACTTACATATACATTTAGATCAGACCAGGGAAGGGATATAGACAATATTACTGGCTCTGGTGAGTATGGCTGTATTGTACTTACATATACATTTAGATCAGACCAGGGGAGGGATATAGACAATATTACTGGTTCTGAGGTGGGTATGGCTGTATTGTACTTCCATATACATTTAGATCAGACCAGGGGAGGGATATAGACAATATTACTGGCTCTGGTGGGTATGGCTGTATTGTACTTACCTATACATGTAGATCAGACCAGGGCAGGGATATAGGTCATACTACTGGCTCTAGTGGGCAGGACTGTATTGTACATGTACTTACCTATAGATCAGACCAGGGGAGGGATATTGACAATATTACTGGCTCTGGTGAGTATGGCTGTATTGTACTTACATATACATTTAGATCAGACCAGGGGAGGGATATAGACAATATTACTGGCTCTGGTGAGTATGGCTGTATTGTACTTACCTATACATTTAGATCAGACCAGGGGAGGGATATAGACAATATTACTGGCTCTGGTGAACATGGCTGGATTGTACTTACATATACATTTAGATCAGACCAGGGGAGGGATATAAACAGTATTACTGGCTCTGGTGAGTATGGCTGTATTGTACTTACCTATACATGTAGATCAGACCAGGGGAGGGATATAGACAATATTATTAATTGACTGTGTATGTTATTACCCGAATACAGTGTAAAACGGCCTGTCCATACGTCATGTCGAACTCGACTTGTATTGGCCGAGTTGAAAGCTGTATTGGCCGGGTTGAATGTTGTATTGGCCGAGGTCAACGAGTGCAGCCGTAACTAGCAGTAAGGACCGACGACTGGAGAAACAGACGACAGCAGTTTGTTTGTTCAGCGCGATGGCGAGCGCAGATGGGTTGCACGGCGTGTTCGCACGACCGGTGCCCATCGCGGTGCGATGGAGTGCCCAAGTACATCCATCCATCCATCCATCCAGAGCGTGTTATTCAAGGGTTCGTGGGTGGAATTTTAGAGCTTGAGGAGATATGTGGATACGATTTAAAACGATTTAAACCTGTTACAGATCAAGAAACGGATGCTGCCACTCAAGCTCGGAAAACAAGAACACGGCCAGTAAATGTCAATTAATAAAAATATTATGAATCGCTTGTTTTCGTATAGCCTTAGTATTGACCTTCGGGTCGCCGTATTGGCCCTCGGCCTCGGGCAAATACGGCGACCCTCAGGTCAATACGAAGGCAATACGAAAACAATCGATTAATAACATATATTACTGGCTCTAGTGAGCAGGGCTGTATTGTACTTACCTATAGATCAGACCAGGGGAGGGATATAGGTCATACTACTGGCTCTAGTGAGCAGGGCTGTATTGTACTTACCTATAGATCAGACCAGAGGAGGGATATAGGTCATACTACTGGCTCTAGTGAGCAGGACTGTATTGTACTTACCTATAGATCAGACCAGAGGAGGGATAGGTCATACTACTGGCTCTAGTGGGCAGGGCTGTATTGTACTTACCTATAGATCAGACCAGAGGAGGGATATAGGTCATACTACTGGCTCTAGTGAGCAGGACTGTATTGTACTTACCTATAGATCAGACCAGAGGAGGGAT
Organism: Hanleya hanleyi; assembly: GCA_036873755.1. Taxonomy (NCBI): domain Eukaryota; kingdom Metazoa; phylum Mollusca; class Polyplacophora; order Lepidopleurida; family Hanleyidae; genus Hanleya; species Hanleya hanleyi. Next base: position 17,742 of record JAVTVY010014465.1, read on the forward strand.
ATAGGTCATACCTCTGGCACTAGTGAGCAGGACTGTATTGTACTTACCTATAGATCAGGCCAGAGGAGGGATAGGTCATACTACTGGCTCTAGTGGGCAGGGCTGTATTGTACTTACCTATAGATCAGACCAGGGGAGGGATATAGGTCATACTACTGGCTCTAGTGAGCAGGACTGTATTATACTTACCTATAGATCAGACCAGGGGAGGGATATAGGTCATACTACTGGCTCTAGTGAGCAGGACTGTATTGTACTTACCTATAGATCAGACCAGAGGAGGGATATAGGTCATACTACTGGCTCTAGTGAGCAGGACTGTATTGTACTTACCTATAGATCAGACCAGGGGAGGGATATAGGTCATACTACTGGCTCTAGTGAGCAGGGCTGTATTGTACTTACCTATAGATCAGACCAGGGGAGGGATATAGGTCATACTACTGGCTCTAGTGAGCAGGGCTGTATTGTACTTACCTAGGATATAGGTCATATTACTGGCTCTAGTGGGCAGGACTGTATTGTACTTACCTATAGATCAGACCAGATGAGGGATATAGGTCATACTACTGGCTCTAGTGAGCAGGACTGTATTGTACTTACCTATAGATCAGACCAGGGGAGGGATATAGGTCATACTACTGGCTCTAGTGAGCAGGGCTGTATTGTACTTACCTATAGATCAGACCAGGGCAGGGATATAGGTCATACTACTGGCTCTAGTGGGCAGGACTGTATTGTACTTACCTATAGATCAGACCAGAGAAGGGATATAGGTCATACTACTGGCTCTAGTGGACAGGGCTGTATTGTACTTACCTATAGATCAGACCAGGGCAGGGATATAGGTCATACTACTGGCTCTAGTGAGCAGGACTGTATTGTACTTACCTATAGATCAGACCAGGGCAGGGATATAGCTCATACTACTGGCTCTAGTGAGCAGGGCTGTATTGTACTTACCTATAGATCAGACCAGAGGAGGGATATAGGTCATACTACTGGCTCTAGTGAGCAGGGCTGTATTGTACTTACCTATAGATCAGACCAGAGAAGGGATATAGGTCATACTACTGGCTCTAGTGAGCAGGGCTGTATTATACTTACCTATAGATCAGACCAGAGGAGGGATATAGGTCATACTACTGGCTCTAGTGGGCAGGGCTGTATTGTACTTACCTATAGATCAGACCAGGGAGGGATATAGGTCTGCTACTGGCTCTGAGTAGTAGGACTTCCTTGATACAGCCCTTACCTATAGATCAGACCAGAGGAGGGATAGGTCATACTACTGGCTCTAGTGGGCAGGACTGTATTGTACTTACCTATAGATCAGACCAGAGGAGGGATAGGTCATACTACTGGCTCTAATGGGCAGGACTGTATTGTACTTACCTATAGATCAGACCAGGGAAGGGATATAGGCCATACTACTGGCTCTAGTGAGCAGGACTGTATTGTACTTACCTATAGATCAGACCAGGGGAGGGATATAGGTCATACTACTGGCTCTAGTGAGCAGGACTGTATTGTACTTACCTATAGATCAGACCAGAGGAGGGATATAGGTCATACTACTGGCTCTAGTGAGCAGGACTGTATTGTACTTACCTATAGATCAGACCAGAGGAGGGATATAGGTCATACTACTGGCTCTAGTGGGCAGGACTGTATTGTACTTACCTATAGATCAGACCAGAGGAGGGATATAGGTCATACTAATGGCTCTAGTGAGCAGGACTGAATTGTACTTAACTATAGATCAGACCAGAGGAGGGATATAGGTAATATTATTGGTTCAGGTGGGCAGGGCTGTATTGTACTTACCTACACATCAGACCAGAAGAGGGATAGAAGTCATATTATTGGCTATGGCGGGCAGGGCTTTATTGTACTTACCTATAGATCAGACCAGGGGAGGGATATAGATCATACTACTGGCTCTAGTGAGCAGGACTGTATTGTACTTACCTATAGATCAGACCAGGGGAGGGATATAGGTTATACTACTGGCTCTAGTGAGCAGGACTGTATTGTACTTACCTATAGATCGGACCAGGGGAGGGATATAGGTCATATTATTGGCTATGGCGGGCAGGGCTTTATTGTACTTACCTATAGATCAGACCAGGAGAGGGATATAGATCATACTACTGGCTCTAGTGAGCAGGACTGTATTGTACTTACCTATAGATCAGACCAGGGGAGGGATATAGGTCATACTACTGGCTCTAGTGAGCAGGACTGTATTGTACTTACCTATAGATCGGACCAGGGGAGGGATATAGGTCATATTATTGGCTATGGCGGGCAGGGCTTTATTGTACTTACCTATAGATCGGACCAGGGGAGGGATATAGGTCATATTATTGGCTATGGCGGGCAGGACTTTATTGTACTTACCTATAGATCGGACCAGGGGAGGGATATAGGTCATATTATTGGCTCTGGTGGGCAGGGCTGTATTGTACTTACCTACACATCAGACCAGAAGAGGGATATAAGTCATATTATTGGCTATGGCGGGCAGGGCTTTATTGTACTTACCTATAGATCAGACCAGGGGAGGGATATAGATCATACTACTGGCTCTAGTGAACAGGGCTGTATTGTACTTACCTATAGATCAGACCAGGGGAGGGATATAGGTCATACTACTGGCTCTAGTGAGCAGGACTGTATTGTACTTACCTATAGATCGGACCAGGGGAGGGATATAGGTCATATTATTGGCTATGGCGGGCAGGGCTTTATTGTACTTACCTATAGATCAGACCAGGGGAGGGATATAGATCATACTACTGGCTCTAGTGAGCAGGACTGTATTGTACTTACCTATAGATCAGACCAGAGGAGGGATAGGTCATACTACTGGCTCTAGTGAGCAGGACTGTATTGTACTTACCTATAGATCGGACCAGGGGAGGGATATAGGTCATATTATTGGCTCTGGTGGGCAGGGCTGTTGCTACACCCTCCATATAACCTGTACATAAAGACAAACAGATGGGAGATCAAATGAACACGACATGATAGGACAATATTGTTACTCTCGTTAGCACTCTTAACTAAGTTCTCTCACCCCTTCCCAACTCGTCATTCATCTATGTTTTGTATGTGCAGATATTATATTCAATGTATGTATGAATCTATGAATGGCTCTTAAATGCATGTAGATTGAAGGATAAATGATGTGAATGATGGTTACAAGCCAGCAGCCAAAGCCAATGTTTATATATCTTAAACTGACTTGTGTGGTCCATAATCAAACCTGACATTAGAATTGTAATGAGTGATATGTGTACTTTGACCTGAGAACCATGTAAATTTAGGACAACGGGTCATAAGAGTCGTTGTTGTTGTTAAATAGGTTTGTAAGGATACTTAGCCTGAGCCTATTCTATCTTCATTATACTGTGATATCACAAGCAATGGAAGGTTTGCACAGACAGGACAAGTAGATAAACCAGATGTGCCATTTCTGACAGTTCATTGGCTAACTGGATTAACAAACTTGAAGTGGCAATCCTAGAATGATCTGATTGGATGGCTAGTATTAGTCACAACCATACAGGCTTTGATTTAATGACCTGAAAAACATGTGTCAATCTCAGTGACTTTCCATAGGCTTCTGCTCTATCATGACCACATGCATACATGTGTGTGTCAGATGTACGTTTGACATTCATGTAGTCGTTCATGAAATACGGAGAAAAGGAGAAAAGGTAGAACTGGGTAAACCAAGATGGTATATCAGAGAAACACCATCTATAGGTATATCAGAGAAATACCATCTATAGGTATATCAGAGAAATACCATCTATAGGTATATCAGAGAAATGCCATCTATAGGTATATCAGAGAAATGCCATCTATAGGTATATCAGAGAAATGCCATCTATAGGTATATCAGAGAAATGCCATCTATAGGTATATCAGAGAAATGCCATCTATAGGTATATCAGAGAAATGCCATCTATAGGTATATCAGAGAAATACCATCTATAGGTATATCAGAGAAATACCATCTATGGGTATATCAGAGAAATACCATCTATGGGTATATCAGAGAAATACCATCTATGGGTATATCAGAGAAATACCATCTATGGGTACATGTATATCAGAGAAATACCATCTATGGGTGTATCAGAGAAATACCATCTATAGGTGTATCAGAGAAATACCATCTATAGGTATATCAGAGAAATACCATCTATAGGTATATCAGAGAAATACCATCTATGGGTATATCAGAGAAATACCATCTATGGGTATATCAGAGAAATACCATCTATGGGTATATCAGAGAAATACCATCTATGGGTATATCAGAGAAATACCATCTATAGGTATCAGAGAAATACCATCTATAGGTATATCAGAGAAATACCATCTATAGGTATATCAGAGAAATACCATGATCTATAGGTTACTCTATCATACATTTGTGGGAAGTGTTGAAATTTACATTTACAAAACATTTTGTCCGGACATGATGTGTTTACATTTGTCTTTACTGTTTACTATATTGATCCAAGTTCTCCTGTGTGTAATTACAATGGGCATCATTTTAAAGTTGTTCACCCAGCTAGCCACCTGATTGGCTAACAGATGTAGTTTGAAAGTCGCACAGGATTTATATAGACCTAGCATATGACATAATGGTATAGTAGTATTATATCTGATTTTACTGAGATCAGGCCAATATTGACTGCGGTATAAAAATGTTTTTCATATGACAGAGTGAAGAAGAAAGAAAGCTATAACTGCTATATGATATATGTATGCTGAGGTCTTGTTATTGACCATGTATCTATCCATGTGATCCAGACAAGGCATTAACACACGTACTTCACTGAAGCCATCAATAGAAGTCTTCCAATAGTCCAAAGACAGAATGGAAATATCTTAAGGCTGCAGGACAGCTTTGTTCTCATAACAGGTGGAAATCTTGTTAATGAAATAACTACGAGGAAATTAGAGCTAAATAGGAGATAACTTGGCACATGGGATAATGTGAGCCTCTCTTCTCCATGACTGATAACCCGATTAGCCAGGAAGCCTTGTGGCTACATAGCAACTTTTCTGGTTTCCCTGGTGATATGACAAAGAAATGTTCAAATCTATGGAAATGGCCGGTTCTTCTGGAAGAGTTTTGAGGAATCAATTTGTCTTGGAGGAGAGAAGTCTTTGTATGTGAGATGAGAGTGTATGGTAAGGTTGACAGGATATCACGCATATATTCACGGTGTAAACAAGCCAGTGATACACAGGCTCACGGTGTATCTCTAGCCTGGTATAGAGCTCCCTCAGTCCTTATCAGGGTTACTCAGCTTGGTCATTCAGTTTGGATATTCCCATAGCTTGGGGCAGTCCCTCCAATTTGTATGGAGAGGGAATAACCAAGTCTGGTAAGTGAACCGAGGAATTGTCATCTTCAAATTGTACACTTCAACAGTGTCCATATCCCCGAGTAATCAGCTCTGGCTCACAGGCAATACCCAATCTCATCTCTAAGGTCTTATCTCTAATCTCCATGACAAACCCCTATAACCATCCCCCCACACAACCAATATCTTGTCCACATTGGTTTAATAAATAACAGTTGATTTCAATGACATTTTGATATTATATCATTGATAAAATTAGATCTTCAAATCAGACATACATCCTACAGTAATACACTTCTGGACACCATCGATCTCTTTACTTCTTGCAGTAATACACCACTGGACCTGAAGTCCCATCAAAAGTAATGTTTTCATCCGGTATATGATTAATTTATTCCAGCATTTATTCTGATCAAATATTCGTGTATATCAGGTAATCCAAACTTGGGTATACAGGAATACTGATCCATCATGTATATTTAATACAAATACATATGAAAATATACACATATATATACATCTATATATGCACAATACAAAAATACATATATCTGGAAAACAACACAGGAAAACACAACACATACAACACAACACATACAACATACATGTTAGAGTTGTGAAAAGGTTGATTCGTCATGTAAGGAAAACACATGTAGCGAGCCCTGTTGAACATGGAAAAGCTACTTGACAAGCTAAATTGCACACAGTGTTCCCAGTTTGAAGATTCTTACATGACGAACTGCCCGGTAATAAGAGAAGAATAGGTGATGAGAACTAGCAACAGGTGCACAAATACATCATCTCATACAAGACCATGAAGACAGTGAACGATGCACACACGGACACACACACGTTTGTGAACAATATTGGAACAAAAAACATTACAATATATTAGGACATCATTATCCATGTTATATTCGCCAGGAGTCACTGTAATTATACCCTACGTGTACAGTAATTAAATTCTTAGGAAGTCATGAAAGTACAGATAGGTGTTATTACGTGTATAATACTTATATTCATCATGGACATCTATAGTAGTAAGAACAGTTCGATTGTATTATTTTTCAATTTTTGACAGTTTTGTGTTCAACAAAAACTGCTGGAAGCAATAACCATAATACAACATAACATGCCGGCCAACCAAATTCAGATAATAAAAGTTTTACAGCGATGTGTGTATGTGTTCACATGCAAAGTTTCCCACGGAATGGCAGATTATAAATGCAAGATACATTTATGTGTTTCTTCGTGAGAAATGGGTAACTTATAATTATGAGTAATTAAACCCACAAACATCTGTTGGGGTGGGGTGGGATGGAGTGGAGTGGAGATGGAAATGAAGGTCCAAGGTCATCTTGTTTTCTACAATATCTACAATATATCCCATTCTCAACCATGTTGCTAATGTTTCATTGAATGAAAGCACATGCAGTGGATGCTATTTATCACTCCCTTCTCACAACTGTAAAAATTAAAGAGATATGATGACTTAATTGATATGAAAACAAGATTAGAATGTGCCCACAGGAACATCCTGCACACACTCCACCATGTGCCCAGTAGGAGCTGGAACATTAAGTCCGACGGCTACATCAGTTGATGCCTCATGTTTGTCAAAATACAGATTGTGCTATATCACTTGCCAATTAATCACATTAATATAACTGAAGCTTTCAGCCAAATATTATTCAAAAGATTGAATCAAATTGCACAACATCGGCAACGTAAAATGTATTTCCATATATATTGTAAAGTGAACATCCAAAGACAAAGATGGTGATTGAGAGGTACAACTGGTTACCGCTAGCCTCACTGTGACTGCTGAACTGGCAAGGGTAATTCACAAAGATGGTGATTGAGAGGTGTAACTGGTTACCGCGAGCCTCACTGTGACCGCTGAACTGGCAAGGATAATTCACAAAGATGGTGATTGAGAGGTGTAACTGGTTATCGCGAGCCTCACACCGCTGAACTGGCAAGGGTAAATCACGCCCCGCAGGTGCATACATGTGTGAAAGTTTGCTTGTCACTTGTCGATGGGCGCTGGTTCTCTCCGGATACTCCGGCTTCCTCCACCAACCAAACTGGCTGTCACCATTGTGACCATATGAGTGAAATAACCTTGAGTGTGACATTAAACCAAATCCCCCCACTCCCCTCCCTCCAAAGACAAGATCTGACAAGAGTTGTCCCCCATGGACTACAAGTGCTAATTATATTTTTTAGAAATAAATTAAGATATCTCAAAATAAAACTATATTTTGCAGCCATTATGAAGTTGATCTTTAATTTGACCTATCAACAGTCATATTTCTGAGCAATTTTTTGGATACTGTGACCTTGACCTTTGACATATTGTCTCCAAAATCAATAGGTTTCTTCAGGTCAACACAGACAATGCACTTGTGAACTTTCAAGAAGGTCAGTGAAGCATCACTCAAGATATTGTAACTCCTTCTGTACCGGTATTTTTGACAGTTTCAATCTGGTATCCGCATCAACTTTTTCATGACCATGAATGAAGTGAAGATATGCATATCATTGTCTACATAGAGTCAAAGATCAGGCTCACAGCTTTCACATATCATTGTCTACATAGAGTCAAAGACCATGCTCACAGCTTTCACATATCATTGTCTACATAGGGTCAAAGACCATGCTCACAGCTTTCACATATCATTGTCTGATAGAGTCAAAGACCAGGCTCACAGCTTTCACATATCATTGTCTACATAGAGTCAAAGACCAGGCTCACAGCTTTCACATATCATTGTCTACATAGAGTCAAAGACCAGGCTCACAGCTTTCACATATCATTGTCTACATAGAGTCAAAGACCATGCTCACAGCTTTCACATATCATTGTCTATATAGAGTCAAAGACCAGGCTCACAACTTCCACATACAATGTATCATTGTCTACATAGAGTCAAAGACCAGGCTCACAGCTTTCACACATCATTGTCTACATAGAGTCAAAGACCAGGCTCACAGCTTCCACATATCATTGTCTACATAGAGTCAAAGACCAGGCTCACAGCTTTCACATATCATTGTCTACATAGAGTCAAAGACCAGGCTCACAGCTTCCACATATCATTGTCTACATAGAGTCAAAGACCAGGCTCACAGCTTCCACGCATCATTGTCTACATAGAGTCAAAGACCAGGCTCACAGCTTTCACATATCATTGTCTACATAGAGTCAAAGACCAGGCTCACAGCTTTCACACATCATTGTCTACATAGAGTCAAAGACCAGGCTCACAGCTTTCACACATCATTGTCTACATAGAGTCAAAGACCATGCTCACAGCTTTCACACATCATTGTCTACATAGAGTCAAAGACCATGCTCACAGCTTTCACATATCATTGTCTACATAGAGTCAAAGACCAGGCTCACAGCTTTCACATATCATTGTCTACATAGAGTCAAAGACCAGGCTCACAGCTTTCACATATCATTGTCTACATAGAGTCAAAGACCATGCTCACAGCTTTCACATATCATTGTCTATATAGAGTCAAAGACCAGGCTCACAACTTCCACATATCATTGTCTACATAGAGTCAAAGACCAGGCTCACAGCTTTCACACATCATTGTCTACATAGAGTCAAAGACCAGGCTCACAGCTTCCACATATCATTGTCTACATAGAGTCAAAGACCAGGCTCACAGCTTTCACATATCATTGTCTACATAGAGTCAAAGACCAGGCTCACAGCTTCCACATATCATTGTCTACATAGAGTCAAAGACCAGGCTCACAGCTTCCACGCATCATTGTCTACATAGAGTCAAAGACCAGGCTCACAGCTTTCACATATCATTGTCTACATAGAGTCAAAGACCAGGCTCACAGCTTTCACACATCATTGTCTACATAGAGTCAAAGACCAGGCTCACAGCTTTCACACATCATTGTCTACATAGAGTCAAAGACCATGCTCACAGCTTTCACACATCATTGTCTACATAGAGTCAAAGACCATGCTCACAGCTTTCACATATCATTGTCTACATAGAGTCAAAGACCATGCTCACAGCTTTCACATATCATTGTCTACATAGAGTCAAAGACCAGGCTCACAGCTTTCACATATCATTGTCTACATAGAGTCAAAGACCAGGCTCACAGCTTTCACATATCATTGTCTACATAGAGTCAAAGACCATGCTCACAGCTTTCACATATCATTGTCTATATAGAGTCAAAGACCAGGCTCACAACTTCCACATATCATTGTCTACATAGAGTCAAAGACCAGGCTCACAGCTTTCACACATCATTGTCTACATAGAGTCAAAGACCAGGCTCACAGCTTCCACATATCATTGTCTACATAGAGTCAAAGACCAGGCTCACAGCTTTCACATATCATTGTCTACATAGAGTCAAAGACCAGGCTCACAGCTTCCACATATCATTGTCTACATAGAGTCAAAGACCAGGCTCACAGCTTCCACGCATCATTGTCTACATAGAGTCAAAGACCAGGCTCACAGCTTTCACATATCATTGTCTACATAGAGTCAAAGACCAGGCTCACAGCTTTCACACATCATTGTCTACATAGAGTCAAAGACCAGGCTCACAGCTTTCACACATCATTGTCTACATAGAGTCAAAGACCATGCTCACAGCTTTCACACATCATTGTCTACATAGAGTCAAAGACCATGCTCACAGCTTTCACATATCATTGTCTACATAGAGTCAAAGACCAGGCTCACAACTTTCACATATCATTGTCTACATAGAGTCAAAGACCAGGCTCACAGCTTTCACACATCATTGTCTACATAGAGTCAAAGACCAGGCTCACAGCTTTCACACATCATTGTCTACATAGAGTCAAAGACCATGCTCACAGCTTTCACACATCATTGTCTACATAGAGTCAAAGACCATGCTCACAGCTTTCACACATCATTGTCTACATAGAGTCAAAGACCATGCTCACAGCTTTCACATATCATTGTCTACACAGAGTCAAAGACCAGGCTCACAACTTTCACACATCATTGTCTACATAGAGTCAAAGACCATGCTCACAATTTTCACATATCATTGTCTACATAGAGTCAAAGACCAGGCTCACAGCTTCCACATATCATTGTCTACATAGAGTCAAAGACCAGGCTCACAGCTTTCACACATCATTGTCTACAGGTCATTTCCAGCGTGACAGACGGGACAAAAGATAGCCACCCTGTGATGTTAACACAACTCCCTACCAAACTAAATTTAATAAAAATCTAAGCAAAAACTTATCAGTGGTTAGTGAACTAGTTGTACTTTAACTTAAGACAGAAACATTGAAATACATGTAATTATTATTAATATTTTCTTTTCAACTGGAATTGACAAATGTGGCAGACGGGACAAGCAGGGACCACGCATTTGAAAAAGGAATAGGCAAGATAGATTTCTATCTCCTTCTCAAATGAAAATCAACTTTTAATGTAAATCAAATGTTAGTGGACTAATCAAGTAATCAGAGTTAGGGTTAACAGTTTTTCTATGACGAAGATTAATTATGGATTTTTGCCACTTAGTGACGTGACAGGCGGGGCAACTTATCGTGACAGACGGGACATTATCTCATGCCCTATAAATTATCTTCCTGTTTCCAGAATTTTTTTAATTATGTAGATCAATGCTACAATTAAGATGTTCATTGTGCACTAGTTTACTTCACATTGTTTGGTTTTAGGTCATATTTTCACAAAATCTGCTGTTATCAGTTCAGTGTCCCGTCTGTCACATGTCCCGTCTGTCACAATTTAATGTATTTACACATTTGTATGTATTTTGTATTGCAAACTTAAGTTTTCAAGGCATATAGGTTTGTACATTCATCAGAATGTTCATTGCATCTAGATTACTAAACATTGTTTGGTCTGGGGCCATATGAACGCAAAACTCAATAATCTGTGGCTGCTTTTTGAAGCGTTTTGTGACAGACGGGACAGATATGGAGTTGAAATTTTTATCAGCGTATTTGACCAAGAATGAAATAATTAATTGCATCTGGTTGAGAAAGTGTTACAGTAGATAAATAATAATGTTACTGGCTTTTTTCCTTCTTAAAATTTATTGTACTCAAGAAAAACCTAAAAATTCATCCATTTTTGTGACAGACGGGACACCTACACCACGCAGTAAATTTTTTCAATTATTTTGGAAATAATTACTTTAATTGTAAATGGTATTCACTGTGCAACTTAGACATGATGGTGTATTTAAAAAACAAAGAAACATTTTGTTGAGTTAAGTTCCTATGTCTGGAGGAAAATCATGAATTTGGTATACATTTTAGTAAAAAATGTTTTAGAATTTTATCCATATTCGAGTGCAGATTTTTGAAAACCTGACAGTTGCAGATGACAAAAAATCTACTTTCTTGAAACTTTGATTGATATAGCTTAAATAAAAATCACAATTAAGTATGCTGATGGAAAGTGAAAATTTGTCACCCGTGCAACGTTTATGTGGAAATGACCTACATAGAGTCAAAGACCATGCTCACAGCTTTCACACATCATTGTCTACATAGAGTCAAAGACCACGCTCACAGCTTCCACATATCATTGTCTACATAGAGTCAAAGACCAGGCTCACAGCTTTCAAACAATATGTAATATGATGACAATAATTCTCTAGAAATTTCCCATTCACATATGCCAATGACAGGTAATTGTGGAACTTCTTTTTTATCCATATTTTAAACGAAAGGAAGAACGGCTGGAAGAACAAGGCAAATCATAGTGCCCCTTTGACTAAAGTAGGCATGGTATAAAACCTAAAAACTTTGCACCCCTATCATGCCTATTCTTTTTGATTATTTTTCAACACAGTGACTTGGGTGGCAGGAGGTGTCTTTGTTGATGTTGTTGTGATTATATAATTTTTTTTTTCAAGAATATAATTATTTTTCACCTTTTCATACACGACAGTGGATGTCATAAAAATTCTTTCTATACGCCCTACATCGATCTACATACCCCTTCTCTACTAGATCTCCATCTGTAATATCAAGTTGGAAAACTCCAATGTTAAAGCCGTATACCGACTTTCGTCACGAATCCTGGTACACGAGGGAATTCGGGTGTCTGCAGACAACCAACAGTAAATGGATGAGCAGACATAAACTATGGTGAAAACTCAATGGTGAAAGGTGCAGAGAATGCCATGAGGTAAGTTCTCCTGCATTCGAAGCCGTTCGGGCTCGATTTCAAAAGTCTTCTAAAGTCTTTTATCAGTTACTGGAAACCAGTCATATCGTGGAGAATGTATTACCGCGGACTGTGTACCGGGATTCGTGGCGAATTCTTTAACATTGGAGCTTCCCCACTTGATATTACAAATGGAGATCTAGTAGAGGAGGGGTGTGTGGATCGATGTAGGGCATATAGAAAGCATTTTTATGACATCCACTGTTATTGTGGCGTACATGTATGAAAAGTGGGAAATAATTATATTCTTGAAAGAAAATAATTATATAATCGCAACAACAACAACAACTTCGACGAAGACACTCCCTGCCACCCAAGTCACTGTGTTTTTCAAGCATTTGAAAGAGTAACAATGAGGTAGGAAGATTTCGGGGAAACTCACAGAAATCTGTCATATCACTCCCCCCCCCCCCACCACACCACCAAAATCTTAGCCAAATGGACCACTTGGTACACCGTTCTCATGTACAGCTAGTGAGATAAAATATTGGCAGTCAATAGTTTACAATGGTATCATTTAATTGAGGAAGAAAATGTTATCTCCAGCTAGACCACCATAAGCTTTCTATGAAAGAATGGTAACTACTGTAGAGGATCTATCTGAATACCCTAGAATGGAGTGATGGTTCTGACCCACTTAGCACAGGAAATAATACTCTAGAATGGAGTGATGGTTCTGACCCACTTAGCACAGGCACAGGGAATAATACCCTAGAATGGAGTGGTGGTTCTGACCCACTTAGCACAGGCACAGGGAATAATACCCTAGAATGGAGTGATGGTTCTGACCCACTTAGCACAGGAACAGGGAATAATACCCTAGAATGGAGTGATGGTTCTGACTCACTTAGCACAGGCACAGGGAATAATACCCTAGAATGGAGTGATGATTCTGACCCACTCAGCACAGGCACAGGGAATAATACCTTAGAATGGAGTGATGGTTCTGACCCACTTAGCACAGGAACAGGGAATAATACCCTAGAATGGAGTGACGACTCTGACCCACTTAGCACAGGGAATAATACCCTAGAATGGAGTGATGATATTGACCCACTTAGCACAGGGAATAATACCCTAGAATGGAGTGATGATTCTGACCCACTTACATGTAGCACAGGTACAGGGAATAATACCCTAGAATGGAGTGACGACTCTGACCCACTTAGCACAGGGAATAATACCCTAGAATGGAGTGATGATATTGACCCACTTAGCACAGGGAATAATACCCTAGAATGGAGTGATGATTCTGACCCACTTAGCACAGGTACTAATACCCTAGAATGGAGTGATGACTCTGACCCATTTAGCACAGGCACGGGAATAATACCCTAGAAAGGAGTGATGATTCTGACCCACTTAGCACAGGGAATAATACCCTAGAATGGAGTGATGACTCCGACTCACTTAGCACAGGCACAGGGAATAATACCCTTGAATGGAGTGATGATTCTGACCCACTTAGCACAGGAACAGGGAATAATACCCTAGAATGAAGTGATGATTTTGACCCACTTAACACAGGCACAGGGAATAATACCCTAGAATGGAGTGGTGACTTTGAACCACTTAGCACAGGCACAGGGAATAATACCCTAGAATGGAGTGATGCTTCTGACCCACTTAGCACAGGAAATAATACCCTCGAATGGAGTGATATGACTCTGACCCACTTTTTATGTTCTTGTGTGCATATTTCTCATGTATATGAAAATATATACATACTAGGGTGGGCATGATTGTGACCATCATGCATGATAACAGTAATTGTTGCTGGTCCTTAGGTTAGTAATTGTTGCTGGTCCTTAGGTTAGTAATTGTTGCTGGTCCTTAGGTTAGTAATTGTTGCTGGTCCTTAGGTTAGTAATTGTTGCTGGTCCTTACATGTAGGTTACGGTAAGTTCCCTAAGTATTCGCGACCCTAAGTAAATTCGAAAACGGGCATTTTTCGCCAAGTCACGTGACACTGTTCCCTAAGTAATCGAAAACGGCCCATTCGCGAAAAACCGCGGTCCAAACTATTCGAAAATCCCCCATTTATCGTGGTCGCGAGATTGATAATATTATGTAGTAGTGCGATGGAAAAACTTCCAGATCAACGAGTTTCCTTAGCATTAGTATTTGATAAACCTTGCAAACTTTTTGAACATTTTGAACATAACAAACTGTAACAACTTAGTTGATTTTCATTATGTCTCAAACGAAATGTATCCAATGTTTAAACCGCGATTTCTCATGGTCATTAAATTGGGAATATTGCCGGTTTACGGGGACGTGCGATATTAAACATTGCCGATTGAAGAGAGCATACATTCGATATTATACTGAAAATATCAAAATGAAGAACTGGAAGTTACGTTTCATTCGGTCTTAAAAAAATATAATGGTGAAGTTTGACCGGACATTTGAACCACGGATTTTCTTAGTCGCGGGGTAGAGATTTACGATCAACCCCAACCCCAAGTTGCATTAATTTTGGCGACTGTATGCCACGTGCGCCTCACCCTAAAACCAGAAACGCGCCTGTTTGGGTCCGACTTCGGATTTTGTTTTCCAAAGACACGAATGTTGAGATTCCCAGCTATGATACTGAAAACATATTTTGTACTGTTCAGACAAAAATAATTTAGAAACGTATCATTTCCAACGAACGCGGCGGCTGACTTGATTATTGACACAAAAGTTGAATGTCGGAAGAGACGTTTACGTAAGATAGCCGAGATCATAGGCGGTAATTTGATAGCAACTGAAGCGGAGGTGATGGGAATAGTGGGTTGAGATTAAAAGTTAAGAAAATAAAAAGACTTGTTCTCTAAATTATACTGTCTGAAATGTGAATTAATTTTGCTGAACCCATGAAGTAATATAAGATAAAAACACGGTTGTACATGTCGCTGTTTCGTCATCATCATCTATCGATCTGTCTTTCGTCAGAAATATTCCAGAATACATTTACATCTGAAACAGATTGAACCAATTTTTTTTCATGAGAGTCGTGATCTCACTGTTACGAAGGCATAATATATTGAGGTTGTGTTGGCTGAATATATTATGAAGCGGGAACCTTGTACAAGCGAAAGTTTGGCCCACGTGCCATGTTATCCAAGTATTGATCACGTGATGTTATTGCAACTCCGTATGGCGGGAAAATGTACAACCAACACGTGGCATGTTGAAACTTTCATTCTTCCATGTCTACAGACCCCACCTAATTCTATGAAAGTGTTTTCATACATTTGTTAATAAATGATCAAAGGGATAGTCAATTGTTAGAATGGGCAAGCAATTCATGTCTTTCGTTTAGCCGCTATTCATGGCGGGATGAGCTCGTTCCAGCTGGGAAGATTGTATATCGTCTCAGACGAGTTGGCCCTGATATGGGTCTCAGTCGGGTTGGCCCTGATATGGGTCTTCAGATAGTGTCGGGCGCTTGCTTAATTTGCTGTTCGTTTCATTGACATAAACAGTTTGAAAAGCCCTTCCACAATATTTCTCAATAAAGAGCAATCAAGAAATTATTAGGTTTGATTCTCAATCTGAAAATGACGTAATCTGTGTTTCTTCATTAGAAAGTTGTATATTTTCACGTAAACATCATTGGCGTCACTGTGATAGTTGTGCCTAGTCTTCTCGGCCGTGAAAAAAATTCTGCAAGTGTTCAAGCATGTCCTGAAGAGAAAATAAAGAAAATATCAGAATGTCTAAGTCACAGAATATGCCCTTGTCCCGTATGTACTAATACAAGGATATACGCGAATTTGAGATTTTAAATTGGCCGGGCGTTCGATGAAACTAATCTCTTCATTGTCAGCCGATCATCGCAGTCAATTATTCGAACCTAATTTAATGGTTAAAGAGCAGAAAGAATGCTTTATTTATCCTTTGATCAATTGCGAATTATTGCCTGACAAATCTAAACGCACAACAAACATTTCCCGGGTTTTGCTTCCGTGTTTCCCTTCGACCACACATGTTCGTACCACTGAACTTCGCAGAAGTATATTAGGCTTCATTCTACACACAAAGTATAGTGAATATCTCGTGGTTGTCGATCTTATATCATTTAAGATTGCTGTCTGGGGTAAATATCACAAAATTAAATAAACACCACAATCGACGTATTGTGACCTTTCATTGTGAACGGTATGGGCATTTAATATGGGGACTCTAATTTACGAAAACGCCCGTTTTTCTGAACTGACCTGCACAAACTATTCGGAAGTGGTCAGTTGTTCACGACTGTGATATTCACTTCCGGTCACGAATACTTAGGGAACTTACCGTAGTAATCGTTGCTGGTCCTTAGGTTAGTAATTGTTGCTGTTAGTAATTGTTGCTGGTCCTTAGGTTAGTAATTGTTGCTGGTCCTTAGGTTAGTAAATTGTTGCTGGTCCTTACATGTAGGTTAGTGATCGTTGCTGGTCCTTAGGTTAGTAATTGTTGCTGGTCCTTAGGTTAGTAATTGTTGCTGGACCTTAGGTTAGTAATCGTTGCTGGTCCTTAGGTTGTCAGATTTTCTTCTTATTCCATAGTACGCCAAAGTCACCGACGACTTTGACCAAGGACTAAAATCAGGATTGAGGTTTGTGATAGTAATTGACACACTTAATTGTGTGCTGAATTTGGAAAGAAATAATAAGAAAACCTAATTCCTGGTATAAATTCTGGCATATACTGAGGAAGTTCCCACATCAGTTGCTTATTGTCATGGCCTTGCTTGTGCTCAATTGAATTAAAATTGGTCTGCCTATCTGTGTTTTGGCAAAAAGTTGGTACATCAGACACCATGCAGGGATGATGCATGCTATGATGGCTCCATACATGTCCATATTATAGAGTTTCCTTCTATTCTGGAATCATAGATGTATAATAGCCTTGATATATCCTAGGAGTTATCTGTAATAATGGGTGCCTGAGGAAGGGGATATGAATGAGGCTAGGATGTATGTGAGTGAATATATATGATGGCAGTGAGGGTCCTTAGGTATGTTGCTGGTCTAGATGTCACCCATCACTAACATCACCATGGAACAATAAGGTAATGAATGGCCAATGAAAAAGTGTCACAGGCTGTGCTTGGATAGACAATCGGGGAGTGGCTATGACATCGAGTGTATATGTAGCATAGAATACAGGACAAGTAACTGATCAATTCATGCAGTACAATATGGAGGATTGTGATAAAGGAGTAAATAGTAGTTATACCAGAGTCTGTATCAACGATACTACTGCTATTATCAGGCCCTGGAAAGTAAGAGGTTCTGTTAGCTATCTGTCGTACCATTATAATGACTGTATATAGTAAACCCACATAAAGACAAAAACAGTAGCGTTAACAGTGCAGGATGCTTTGGTTAACTGAAATTTTTCTCCAACAGTGTAAATGCTCAACACCACTAATTATAACAGAGATAACCAGGCATCATGCATGATCAGTGGGTAGTCGTTTAATCCAGTTTAGAATTTTGTTGAGGAAATAATGATAACATATGAAGCATCTTTCAGTTCTATGATACACAAAAATAAAAAGTGTGGAACAAAACTACTTCAAATAGGTAAATGTGTTGTCACTGCAAGGATAATACAATTAACAAAGATACTAGCTTCAGCTTACAATGAAGGACTCTGCTTAAGATGAACAGATACCCCCTCCAAATAGTATACATTGGGTGAAAAATAGAAACGAGGAGCATTTAATTCAAATTCATTTAATGAATGATACTTCAGAACTCTTTGATGCAGGAGATTGTTAATTCTGTATTTTATTGAACAGTGGTAAGTTTAGTTTGGATACTTTGAAATAGCATACGGTAATTCCCCTAATAATTCGATCACCGGAAGTGCAGCAAAAATGGCTTATATCTGGCAATATTCTTCATGGCATCAGCTACAAAGTGTCACATTTTGTCATTATATGACTTTTCTTCAATTGAAATGAACAGGCATTCATAGAAGCTTGAAAATTCAGTTTCCAACACACAAATTGAGTATAAAAATTTTGGTGAAAAATATTGATTTTTTACTGCAAAAAATTGAGTTTTGAACTGAAAATTGAGTTTTTAAACTCAATCTCTGAACCGAAATTCAGTACATAGAACTGACGTGAATGAACCCCTGATGAAGAATGGGAATGTTAATTTTTCTCTGTGTTTGAATAACAAGAGTTGAAAAGTGAACTTCCTGTGATTGAACAATTAGTGAATTACCGTAATTGAACCATTATTCTGGTATCCTACTATTTATCTGGGCATGCTGAAATGTGTAGGTTATTAGATACAGTAATATCTGTGTCTGGTTTGTGCTGTCATATTATGGACAGACATAGGTGATAATTGGCTTATCAAAATATCAAGAGAAGAATTTACTTCGAAAAAAATGCATGAGATCGCTTTGCGTTGCTTTGAGTCAAGCAACAACAGAAGTTCAGATCGGACACAGATGTATTTTACAGTTTGTTGATCTTGTGATGCTGTTTTAGTACATGGATTGATACATGTAAGTTGTCAGTAATGTTCACACCATGAGCACGATTAAGACAGAGTGAACAGAGACATTGACACAGTGTGAGGAGACAGACGTATGAGAGACATGGAGTAGTACCTGGTTAGAACACATACCTAATGTCTTAGCTCTTACAACCTCACTAGGCATACCATCCCCTTTGGCATTGCGTGACAGCACATAGAACTCGTACACAGTATCTGGCTCCAAGGTATAGATGGTAATGGAGGTGGAGCTATCAGGTACAGGCATTGTCTGCCACTCACGGGCCTGGGAACTACGTGTGTTCTTGTACCTGTAACAATGACAAACACAAAAAAGTCAATTTGAATCCATAAATACAAGCGTAATCAACCTCATTCTACTATGTTTCTAGCCAGTGAGGACCTTTTTGCAATTTAGCAAAGATGCTCCTTAAAAAGTTCAATATGGCCCTGCTTATACATGTAGACAAGTCTCTGCTCACAATTGTCAGAGTAGTACAGCCCTGCATGCAGACAAGTCTCTGCTCACAATTGTCAGAGTAATACAGCCCTGCTTGTAGACAAATCTCTGCTCACAATTGTCAGAGTAATACAGCCCTGCTTGTAGACAAATATCTGCTCACAATTGTCAGAGTAATACAGTCCTGCTTGTAGACAAGTCTAAGCTCACCATTGTCAGAGTTGTACAGCCCTGCTTGTAGACAAGTCTAAGCTCACCATTGTCAGAGTAATACAGCCCTGCTTGTAGACAAGTCTCAGCTCACAATTGTCAGAGTAATACAGTCCTGCTTGTAGACAAGTCTAAGCTCACCATTGTCAGAGTAATACAGCCTTGTTTGTAGACAAGTCTAAGCTCACCATTGTCAGAGTAATACAGCCCTGCTTGTAGACAAATATCTGCTCACAATTGTCAGAGTAATATAGCCCTGCTTGTAGACAAGTCTAAGCTCACAATTGTCAGAGTAATACAGCCCTGCTTGTAGACAAGTCTAAGCTCACCATTGTCAGAGTAATACAGCCCTGCTTGTAGACAAATATCTGCTCACAATTGTCAGAGTAATACAGCCCTGCTTGTAGACAAGTCTAAGCTCACAATTGTCAGAGTAATACAGCCCTGCTTGTAGACAAGTCTAAGCTCACCATTGTCAGAGTAATACAGCCCTGCTTGTAGACAAATATCTGCTCACAATTGTCAGAGTAATATAGCCCTGCTTGTAGACAAGTCTATGCTCACAATTGTCAGAGTAATACAGCACTGCTTGTAGACAAGTCTGTGCTCACAATTGTCAGAGTAATACAGCACTGCTTGTAGACAAGTCTATGCTCAAAATTGTCAGAGTGATACAGCCCTGCTTGTAGACAAGTCTATGCTCACAATTGTCAGAGTAATACAGCCCTGCTTGTAGACAAGTATGTGCTCATAATTGTCAGAGTTGTACAACCCTGCTTGTAGACAAGTCTATGCTCACAATTGTCAGAGTAATACAGCACTGCTTGTAGACAAGTATGTGCTCACAATTGTCAGAGTAATACAGCCCTGCTTGTAGACAAGTCCAAGCTCACCATTGTCAGAGTAATACAGCCCTGCTTGTAGACAAGTCTGTGCTCACAACTGTCAGAGTGATACAGCCCTGCTTGTAGACAAGTCTAAGCTCACCATTGTCAGAGTAATACAGCCCTGCTTGTAGACAAGTCTAAGCTCACTATTGTCAGAGTAATACAGCCCTGCTTGTAGACAAGTCTAAGCTCACCATTGTCAGAGTAATACAGCCCTGCTTGTAGACAAGTCTAAGCTCACTATTGTCAGAGTAATACAGCCCTGCTTGTAGACAAGTCTAAGCTCACCATTGTCAGAGTAATACAGCCCTGCTTGTAGACAAGTCTAAGCTCACTATTGTCAGAGTAATACAGCCCTGCTTGTAGACAAGTCTAAGCTCACCATTGTCAGAGTAATACAGCCCTGCTTGTAGACAAGTCTAAGCTCACAATTGTCAGAGTAATACAGCCCTGCTTGTAGACAAGTCTAAGCTCACCATTGTCAGAGTAATACAGCCCTGCTTGTAGACAAGTCTCAGCTCACAATTGTCAGAGTAATACAGCCCTGCTTGTAGACAAGTCTAAGCTCACCATTGTCAGAGTAATACAGCCCTGCTTGTAGACAAGTCTAAGCTCACTATTGTCAGAGTAATACAGCCCTGCTTGTAGACAAGTCTAAGCTCACCATTGTCAGAGTAATACAGCCCTGCTTGTAGACAAGTCTAAGCTCACTATTGTCAGAGTAATACAGCCCTGCTTGTAGACAAGTCTAAGCTCACCATTGTCAGAGTAATACAGCCCTGCTTGTAGACAAGTCTAAGCTCACTATTGTCAGAGTAATACAGCCCTGCTTGTAGACAAGTCTAAGCTCACCATTGTCAGAGTAATACAGCCCTGCTTGTAGACAAGTCTAAGCTCACTATTGTCAGAGTAATACAGCCCTGCTTGTAGACAAGTCTAAGCTCACCATTGTCAGAGTAATACAGCCCTGCTTGTAGACAACATCTGCTCACAATTGTCAGAGTAATACAGCCCTGCTTGTAGACAAGTCTAAGCTCACAATTGTCAGAGTAATACAGCCCTGCTTGTAGACAAGTTCCAAGCTCACCATTGTCAGAGTAATACAGCCCTGCTTGTAGACAAATATCTGCTCACAATTGTCAGAGTAATATAGCCCTGCTTGTAGACAAGTCTAAGCTCACAATTGTCAGAGTAATACAGCCCTGCTTGTAGACAAATATCTGCTCACAATTGTCAGAGTAATACAGCCCTGCTTGTAGACAAGTCCGTGCTCACAATTGTCAGAGTTGTACAGCCCTGCTTGTAGACAAGTCCGTGCTCACAATTGTCAGAGTAATACAGCCCTGCTTGTAGACAAATATCTGCTCACAATTGTCAGAGTAATACAGCCCTGCTTGTAGACAAGTCTAAGCTCACCATTGTCAGGGTAATACAGCCCTGATTGTAGACAAGTCTAAGCTCACCATTGTCAGAGTAATACAGCCCTGCTTGTGGACAAGTCTATGCTCACAATTGTCAGAGTAATATAGCCCTGCTTGTAGACAAGTCTAAGCTCACCATTGTCAGAGTAATACAGCCCTGCTTGTAGACAAGTCTGTCCTCACAATTGTCAGAGTAATACAGCCCTGCTTGTAGACAAGTCTGTGCTCACAATTGTCAGAGTAATACAGCCCTGCTTGTAGACAAGTCTGTGCTCACCATTGTCAGAGTAATACAGCTCTGCTTGTAGACAAGTCTAAGCTCACCATTGTCAGAGTAATACAGCACTGCTTGTAGACAAGTCTAAGCTCACAATTGTCAGAGTGATACAACCCTGCTTGTAGACAAGTCCGTGCTCACAATTGTCAGAGTAATACAGCCCTGCTTGTAGACAAGTCTAAGCTCACCATTGTCAGAGTAATACAGCCCTGCTTGTAGACAAGTCTGTGCTCACATTTGTCAGAGTAATACAGCCCTGCTTGTAGACAAGTCTATGCTCACAATTGTCAGAGTAATACAGCCCTGCTTGTAGACAAGTCGTGCTCACCATTGTCAGAGTAATACAGCCCCGCTTGTAGACAAGTCTGTGCTCACCATTGTCAGAGTAATACAGCCCTGCTTGTAGACAAGTCTATGCTCACAATTGTCAGAGTAATATAGCCCTGCTTGTAGACAAGTCTAAGCTCACCATTGTCAGGGTAATACAGCCCTGATTGTAGACAAGTCTAAGCTCACCATTGTCAGAGTAATACAGCCCTGCTTGTAGACAAGTCTATGCTCACAATTGTCAGAGTAATATAGCCCTGCTTGTAGACAAGTCTAAGCTCACCATTGTCAGAGTAATACAGCCCTGCTTGTAGACAAGTCTATGCTCACAATTGTCAGAGTAATATAGCCCTGCTTGTAGACAAGTCTAAGCTCACCATTGTCAGGGTAATACAGCCCTGATTGTAGACAAGCTCCTAAGCTCACCATTGTCAGAGTAATACAGCCCTGCTTGTAGACAAGTCTATGCTCACAATTGTCAGAGTAATATAGCCCTGCTTGTAGACAAGTCTAAGCTCACCATTGTCAGAGTAATACAGCCCTGCTTGTAGACAAGTCTGTCCTCACAATTGTCAGAGTAATACAGCCCTGCTTGTAGACAAGTCTGTGCCTTTCACAATTGTCAGAGTAATACAGCCCTGCTTGTAGACAAGTCTGTGCTCACAATTGTCAGAGTAATACAGCCCTGCTTGTAGACAAGTCTGTGCTCACCATTGTCAGAGTAATACAGCCCTGCTTGTAGACAAGTCTAAGCTCACCATTGTCAGAGTAATACAGCACTGCTTGTAGACAAGTCTAAGCTCACAATTGTCAGAGTGATACAACCCTGCTTGTAGACAAGTCCGTGCTCACAATTGTCAGAGTAATACAGCCCTGCTTGTAGACAAGTCTAAGCTCACCAGTGTCAGAGTAATACAGCCCTGCTTGTAGACAAGTCTGTGCTCACAATTGTCAGAGTAATACAGCCCTGCTTGTAGACAAGTCTATGCTCACAATTGTCAGAGTAATACAGCCCTGCTTGTAGACAAGTCTGTGCTCACCATTGTCAGAGTAATACAGCCCTGCTTGTAGACAAGTCTGTGCTCACCATTGTCAGAGTAATACAGCCCTGCTTGTAGACAAGTCTAAGCTCACCATTGTCAGAGTAATACAGCCCTGCTTGTAGACAAGTCTGTGCTCACAATTGTCAGAGTAAAACAGCACTGCTTGTAGACAAGTCTGTGCTCACAATTGTCAGAGTGATACAGCCCTGCTTGTAGACAAGTCTATGCTCACAATTGTCAGAGTGATACAGCCCTGCTTGTAGACAAGTCTATGCTCACAATTGTCAGAGTAGTACAGCCCTACTTGTAGACAAGTCTATGCTCACAATTGTCAGAGTAATACAGCACTGCTTGTAGACAAGTCTGTGCTCACAATTGTCAGAGTAATACAGCACTGCTTGTAGACAAGTCTGTGCTCACAATTGTCAGAGTGATACAACCCTGCTTGTAGACAAGTTTATGCTCACAATTGTCAGAGTAATACAGCCCTGCTTGTAGACAAGTATGCGCTCACAATTGTCAGAGTTGTACAACCCTGCCTGTAGACAAGTCTATGCTCACAATTGTCAGAGTAGTACAGCCCTACTTGTAGACAAGTCTATGCTCACAATTGTCAGAGTAATACAGCACTGCTTGTAGACAAGTCTGTGCTCACAATTGTCAGAGTAATACAGCACTGCTTGTAGACAAGTCTGTGCTCACAATTGTCAGAGTGATACAACCCTGCTTGTAGACAAGTTTATGCTCACAATTGTCAGAGTAATACAGCCCTGCTTGTAGACAAGTATGCGCTCACAATTGTCAGAGTTGTACAACCCTGCCTGTAGACAAGTCTATGCTCACAATTGTCAGAGTAGTACAGCCCTACTTGTAGACAAGTCTATGCTCACAATTGTCAGAGTAATACAGCACTGCTTGTAGACAAGTCTGTGCTCACAATTGTCAGAGTAATACAGCCCTGCTTGTAGACAAGTCTGTGCTCACAATTGTCAGAGTGATACAGCCCTGCTTGTAGACAAGTCTAAGCTCACCATTGTCAGAGTAATACAGCCCTGCTTGTAGACAAGTCCATGCTCACAATTGTCAGAGTAATACAGCCCTGCTTGTAGACAAGTCTATGCTCACAATTGTCAGAGTAATACAGCCCTGCTTGTAGACAAGTCTGCTCATTGTCAGAGTAATACAGCCCTGCTTGCAGACGAATCTATGCTCACAATTGTCAGAGTAATACAGCTCTGCTTGTAGACAAGTCTATGCTCACAATTAGTAAACCTTAATATATCAGAATTTACACCTTATAAAGGAGCATATAGGACTACTTCGATCCAATACTCTGAACCAGACAAGTCTAAGCTCACCATTGTCAGAGTAATACAGCCCTGCTTGTAGACAAGTCCATGCTCACACTTGTCAGAGTAATACAGCCCTGCTTGTAGACGAATCTATGCTCACAATTGTCAGAGTAATACAGCCCTGCTTGTAGACAAGTCCATGCTCACACTTGTCAGAGTAATACAGCCCTGCTTGTAGACGAATCTATGCTCACAATTGTCAGAGTAATACAGCTCTGCTTGTAGACAAGTCTATGCTCACAATTAGTAAACCTTAATATATCAGAATTTACACCTTATAAAGGAGCATATAGGACTACTTCGATCCAATACTCTGAACCAGTGTAGAGAATTATTCTGACAGAGCAGTAGAGAACTGCTACAGATCTAGTCTGATCCAATATAGAACAATACAGAACTAATTCAAACTGGTAATGAACTACTACTCTGACCCGATACACAAATAGTCTGACCCAGTAAAGAACTGACCCGGTAAAGAACTACCCTGACAAAAAACTGGCTCGGTAAAGAATTACACTGAGCCATTGAGTTACATTGTACGTTACACTGTTATTGAAGTACTCTGACCCAATACAGAACTACTCTGACTGGGTACAGAACTACTTTGACTTACAGTGATGTAAGTGGACTTTTGTCAAAAAACCTGAAAATACTATCCTAGCACTTTAGGCCGGGGTCCAGGGGCCGCCTAGGCCCCTGGAAGCTCTGGGGTCCTAGATGGCTGGAGATGCATTCGAGCCAATTTCTGGCTAATAAAATAAGAAAATATGATTGGCAAGCCACTACGTTTTTTGTGTTGTTTTTCAAGTTTTTCAAGCATAATACACCCTCATTCTGATTCTGAAATAAGCAAACTTATTTTGAAAATTAATTTCTGTAAATTTATTCAGAGACTCCTGTATGGAATGATGGAACATTTGGATCACATATTGACAGATGCTTTGCCGATTTTGCGTGAGCTTGTAAAGATTTTTTTCCTGAGCTGCCGTAGCGTACTCTATCATTACAAATGGTACATTCAGCCAAACCTGGCAAATTGAGTTTCCTTATGTAATCTGAAAGGTGATCCCCGTGACAGTCTTTGTCCTCCAGCCATGACCAACGAAACTTATTTTTGATACTCTTATCCACCTCAGTGCTATGTCGGCACTGCGATGATTTTCACTCTGGCAAAAAAGGCGCAATTTTCACTTCAGACTGCCACGTTGTTGTTGTTGTTGTTTCGGACGTCCCTCCTTTCAGACTAGGAGCACCCTCTTACAGAGGTATTTAGAAGCTTGCAGTAACCCCGCCGCTTACTAGGGTGGTCGAGACAGGGTCAGTAGCAGTCGAGGTCCCATGCTGTGCAGGCTGTGCAAGTAACTTATTTACAGTGCATTGACACCTCCTGACTACATATAGACCGAAATATCCCATAATAGTTTCGGCTGCTAGCGATTTGAGCGCCAGTACTACAGGGGACAACTCTAGTTGTCTCCCGAGTTGTCTCCCGTATCACGTGGCGGACAAATCATTATAAAAATGGCGACTACGTCGGTTCTTCGCTAGAGACGATCGGGATCCAATTTTGAGGATTAAAAATGGTAACAATACATACTTTATCAAGATCAGGTTAAAAATGCGTTTTTGAACGCTCAAATATCGATTTAGTCGACATCAAGTATCACTTTCCTGGTAAAACCGGACGAGAATCTAAATTTCTATAAAAACGGAATTTTTTCCAAGTTTCAACAAAAAACCGGATTTCCGGCAAAAACCGGAAGACTTACATCACTGGACTTATGTATTGAAACAGGCTGTGGTTCATCATACAATACAGTACACGTTAAAGTTGCAGAGGCATATAATATCATGTGTAGAGCCACCATTTAGTATGGCTCTGTTTATCTGCCGGAGTCATAGGTCTTACGGGAATCTCTGTCATTAACTGGTACTCCGACTTCTGCAACCATTCTCTCCCTGCACAGAACTTCACTCGGTATCATTATTGTACTGTTCTGACCTGGTACTATACCACTCTGAACTGATACTATACCACTCTGAACTGATACTATACCACTCTGAACTGATACTATACCACTCTGCACTGATACTATACCACTCTGAACTGATACTATACCACTCTGAACTGATACTATACCACTCTGAACTGATACTATACCACTCTGAACTGATACTATACCACTCTGAACTGATACTATACCACTCTGGCCTGGTACTCTACCACTCTGGCCTGGTACTCTACCACTCCGAACTCATACTCTGCCACTCTGGCCTGGTACTCTACCACTCCGAACTCATACTCTGCCACTCTGGCCTGGTACTCTACCACTCTGAACTGATACTATACCACTCTGGCCTGGTACTCTACCACTCTGGCCTGGTACTCTACCACTCTGGCCTGGTACTCTACCACTCCGAACTCATACTCTGCCACTCTGGCCTGGTACTCTACCACTCTGAACTGGTACTATACCACTCTGAACTAGTACTGGATCTACCACTCTGACATGATACTCTACCACTCTGAACTGGTACTCTACCACTCTGAACTGAACTAGCACTATACCACTCAGTACTGGTACTCTACCACTCTGACCTGGTACTCTATCACTCTGAACTGAACTAGCACTATACCACTCAGTACTGGTACTCTACCACTCTGAACTGGTATACCACTCTGAACTGAACTAGTGAGTGAGTGAATAGAATTTAACGTCGCTTTCAACAGCACTATACCACTCTGAACTGTTACTCTACCTTTCTGAACTGGTACTCTACCATTCTGAACTGGTACTCTATCACTCTGAACTAGCACTCTACCATTCTGAACTGGCACTCCACCAATCTGAACTGTTACTCTACCATTCTGAATTCTAGCACTATATCACTCAGTACTGGTACCCAACCACTCTGAACTGGTACTCTACCACTCTGAACTGGTACTCTACCACTCTGAACGGGTACTCTACCACTCTGACCTGGTACTCTATCACTCTGAACTGTTACTCTATCATTCTGAACTGGTACTCTACCAATCTAAACTGGTACTCAACCACTCTGAACTGGCCTCTACCATTCTGAACTGGTACTCAACCACTCTGAACTCAGTCCTTGCATTTGAAGGCGAGCGATCGTTCTCACGATCAAATCGTATCCAAGGTACACTGTTTTTCGCCCACCTAGATTCAGCAGTGTAAATATAGAATAACACAGTAAAGAAGCAATCAGAGATTGCTTAATTGTATGCCCCCCCCCCACCCTTCCGCTTTAGTCCGACACTGCCCCGCCATTGTTCTGTTCTGTATTGGTTGATATTGCACGGACAAGAAACCCAGACGGACAAAGCACTTTACTATCCACAACTACAAGGCAAATTGGCCTCATATCATGCAAATTTCATGCTTGTCCATACAATATTAACCAAGATCCAGCCCGGACAAGTCCCAATTCACGAAGATTTCAGGAATCAAGGGCCATAACTCCTGAAAATATAGGCAAAACGCAGAGAAACTTTAGGCTGCACAAGTATGGGGTACTGACCATATATCATGCAATTTCATACTTGTCCATACAATATCAACCGAAATCCAGTGCGGACAAGTCTCAATTCACAAAGATTTCAAGAACGAAGGGCCATAACTCTTGGAAATATACGCGAAATGTGGAGAAATTTCACGGTGCACAACTACAGGGCACTGACCACATATTATGCAAATTTCATAATTGTCCATGCAATATTAACCTAGATCCAGCCCGGACAAGTCCCAATTCATAACTCTTGAAAATATATGCAAAACACGGAAAAACTTCACGCTGCACGTCTGCAGGGCACTGACCACATATCATGCAAATTTCATAATTGTCCATACAATATTAACCAAGATTCAGCCCTGACAAGTCCCAATTCACGGAGATTTCAGGAACCAAGGTCCATAACTCTTGAAAATATAACCAAAACTCGGGAAAAACTCCACGAGACACTGGCCACATTTCATGCAAGTTTCAATCCTGTCCATCAAATATTAACCGAGATATTGCGCGGAGAAGAAATTCGGACGGACAAGAAATTCGGACGGACGGATGGACAGACGGACAAAGCGATCGATATATGCCCGCCTCTAGGTAGGGAGGGGGGGCATAACTAGGTTGTCTCTGCAACCAGCATTTTTGTTAAATGAACTGACGGTTGGTGTTAATTTCACAGAAAATCATTGTGAGAAGAAATCAAAATGTCTTTTAATAAATTCTAATCAGCAACAATCGCAGTCAATTCCAGCCCAGCCATAATTTCTTCGCTCGTTTGACAAGCGGTAGTCTCCTGCACAGGCTATTCCTCTAGAATGGGGTTGTGCAATATTTGCCACATGCGCGGAGAGCTGACAAGAATGGCGACAACTGCAAAAAATCTTCCCTGGAGCAGAAGACAGTTTTCTAAAAAAGGAGAGAGAGAATTAAAGTTTAACGTCACATTCTAAATAGGGTAGATGATTTACACATCATGATCATCACACAGAGCCTGATGTCAGTAGGATGTCAATTCTCTTGGACAATATAGAACTGTGACTGTGACTCGTCTGATCATTCGCCAACCATTCTTCTTCTTCACTTCATCGCCGACGATCTTTGAGAACATTCACAGACACTGCTCTAGCCCATAGACTGTGAACTGGTACTCTACGACTCTGAACTAGCACTATACCACAAGAATCTGGAACTCTACCACTCAGTACGGGTCCTCTATCATTCTGAACTGGCACTTTACCACTCTGAACTGGTACTCTACGACTCTGAACTAGCACTCTACCACAAGGACCTGGAACTCTACCACTCAGGCCCATATACTTTCCAGTCGAAAAAAAAAAAAAGTTTGGATAGACAATTATTTTTATTTCTATGTTTTTCAGCAGTACTACAAAAAGGTCAAAAATCCACTAAAAAAAATAAAAAAATAAAAGAAGTCTACCACTCGGAACTGGTATTATACCAGACAGACCTGGAACTGTATCACCCTGAACTGGTAAAATACAACACAGAACTGGTACTCTACCATTCTGAACTACTACTCTGGTATGTCACTGAGTGAAATCAAATCAGCCAACTTTAAGCTGGGATATTCTCAGAGCTAATTAATATCATTGAAACTTGTATACATGTAGTTCTAATTTATAATGTTATGTTACTGTAACAGTTTGTGGGAAACTTCCAATAATCTAGAAATCCTATTGGGTTGAATCTTATAGGGTTTTTCAGAATCTTATAGGATTTTTTCAGAATCTTATATGATTTTTCAGACTCTTATATTTTAGAATCTTATATGATTTTTTAGAATCTTATATGATTTTTCAAAATCTTATAGGATCCTATAAGATATTTTTTTGTAAGGGGAAGTCCCCCAAGTTATGCTATATAACTGACAAGTCCAAGAAGTGTCTTTGAGGAGTACCTTAGATTATGCCGAACAATAACTAAGTCTCAGAAGTGTCCCTGAAGTCCCCCAAGTTTTGCTGAAGAACTGACAAAGTCCATGAAGTGTCTTTGAGGAGTACCTTGGATTATGCCGAACAAAAACAAAGTCTCAGAAGTGTCTCTGAAGTCCCTCATTTTTTGTTATGAAATTGACAAAAGTCCATGAAGTGTCTTTGAGGAGTCCCTTGGCTACTGCCTTTTTCTAATGAAGTACCTTTGAAGTGTGCCAGTATTTTTCTCTGTTGTTGAAGTGCCTTTTCAGTGTACTTTTCAGAGGCACTTCTAGGCACACTTTACATGAAGTGTGACACTTCTGGACAGTAAGGGTTACCACTCTGAACTGGTACTATACCACTCTGTATGAGTTGCCAAAGTACAAACTCTTTGTACATACCACAGGGTGTAGTGTTGTTTCAATCCTCCATCATATGCAGGGGCCCAGCTTACACGTGCATGGAACAATCCCGTGGATACAGTCAAGTTTCTTGGAGCATGAGGTGTGGTACCTAAATAGGAACAATAAGTTCATCAATAATGTAGTCTAGGACTGAATACGACGACTATGATAATGATTTTATAAGTATTTTGGTTGAGGAACATCAATAATGTTACTGAATAAGCAGGTATACGAAAGTGGGCAGCCTCCACTGTCCAGGAGGATTGTGGGCAGCATCCACTGTCCATGAGGATTGTGGGCAGCCACCACTGTCCATGAGGATTGTGGCCAGCCTCCACTGTCCATGAAGAGTGTGGGCAGCCTCCACTGTCCATGAGGATTGTGGGCAGCCTCCACTGTCCATGAGGATTGTGGGCAGCCTCCACTGTACATGACGATTGTGGGCAGCCTCCACTGTCCATGAGGATTGTGGGCAGCCGCCACTGTCCATGAGGATTGTGGGCAGCCTCCACTGTCCATGAGGATTGTGGGCAGCCTCCACTGTCCATGAGGATTGTGGGCAGCCTCCACTGCCCTTTGAGGATTGTGGACAGCCTCCACTGTCCAGGAGGATTGGGGGCAGCCTCCACTGTCCATGAGGATTGTGGGCATCCTCCACTGTCCATGAGGATTGTGGGCAGCCTCCACTGTCCATGAGTAGAGACCCCAACAGCCGTATGAGCTGCCATGCGAATTGCGTGTGTAAACACAAATTATGTGGTGTCGGAAAAGGTCATAAAACATGAATTTCTGCCTTAATTAACTGTGAAAATTACTTGGATTAAGTAAATATAATGTTCTGTTGTCGATGGTATTTGAATTAGTCCATAAAATGTTTCGTCATCGGCAGAGAGCAGTTCTGGAGTTCACTTCATTTTGCACACGCGTCTGGTCGCCGTGGAAAATGGCGACGCATTTTTAAAAGTCCTCAACTTGCATGATCCCTTACGATATGAGCCAGTGGGTTTTTCCCTTTCAATTTGGTCTTAAAATTCTCATAATTTCTCACAGAATATCGCAAGAATATTAACTCGATCAAAACGTGCTTCAGTTTTTTCATAGCCCGTTTGCGGCCCTTTTGCGTGACCGCGAATGCTGTCTCCGATGAGAATGACCGAGTTAACAGTGGCAGTCCGTTATTTAAATGTTCGTGTCATTGTTCTGACTGATAAATGAATAGAAATTGCACTGGCTCATGTCGTAATCCCGAATTTATTTAGACTTGTACGTCCCGCGAAGAGCAAAACGTCTTGTTGTTCCACGTAACCAGGGGTAACGAGGTCATGACACCAGATGGCGTCTCCCGTCTAAAATGGCGGCACCCTTTTGATAGCGTTTGTTGAGGTTGAATGCTGGCGAAAAACGATCTATTTTGCTATAAATTTTGCGCTATTGTTACTGTTTAATGTATAAATTAATATGTGATATCTCAGAATGTATTACAATATCAATTTCCACGACAGTAAATATCTCGCGAGTCGTTTGATGGTTTACCATGGAATTCTCCTTACCACGTCCAGCTGGTACAGCATGCGGTTGACGTTTTCGCGGGTATTGAGAAAACAGCTCCACTCATGTTAGTAGTAATCTCCCTTGAATTGAACTTGAAAGCGTGGACTAAACTTGCAATTTGAAACAAAGCAGTTGAAATGTTGAATTTATTTCGCCAGAATAATATTTCTTAAAATGTTTTATGATTAAAAAAAATTAATAGCGTATAAAATAGTCGTGATGAAGTAAGTTTTATCAGTCTGTGTTACTTTATTTTATTTTACAACAACAACAACATTTTTTTAACTCCACTCACTGGAACGTTTTTCCTTCTGGCTGACAATGGTGCTTCATCTACTTTACTACAGAATGAACAAAAGGAAATGTGGGCTCTTCAACTGATTTGATTTAAAATAATTATCAATTAATTTCTTATCACTTTTATTAGAAAATTAGAATATACATCATCAAGTAAAATGAATGTTCCATACTGAGTAAGACATTTATGGAAATGAACTCCTCATTAATGAATGTCAGTGGGCAGAGATAATTATGTGGGGTGGCAATATTCAGGTTGTCCATGGGTTCAATCTTTTTCTCAATAAAATTCAAGTTCACATTTAGGAATTTTGGTGACATTTGATACCTGTTTCAATGCAGGTACCCTGGTACTATAGTAAAACGCTGTTCCATTATGCAAATTTATGCAAATTAGGCAGCTAAATATTGCCGCGGCGTCGACAAAATGCCCACCAGCAGAACTGGCATGTTCAAAAACCCCTGACTACCAAATTTTATTAAAATTGTCCTGAAATTAAAAGAAAGGAAAACGTTTTTGTAGAAATTTACTCATAATTGTGTACAATATTACCCATTAATCTCCCATTGTTTTAACATAGACTGATTTCCGATAAACCACTGGAATAAAATAACTTCAAAAATCTGCATAAAATCAAGTTTTGATTCGTTTTCGAAAATTTAAAAAGCGTTGAACTTCAAAAAATGCCTCCTATGAAATCAAATCTAAACTAGTCCAAAATAAATAAGATGAAAAAACTGTTGGGGTCTCTACCATGAGGATTGTGGGCAGCCTCCACTGTCCATGAGGATTGTGGGCAGCCTCCACTGTCCATGAGGATTGTGGGCAGCCTCCACTGTCCATGAGGATTGTGGGCAGCCTCCACTGTCCATGAGGATTGACGCAAAATTATTGTCTAGATATTAGAACAATGTAGATGCTGCAATCACCACCAACCCATTCATGGCAATGGATCAACTTACAATGTATGTTTGACCATACCCATAGCTTGTCATACAAACCTTCTATATATAATGTTGTAGTTCGCACTATACTCGTGATGGAATTAGTGGCTATACACTCATAAAGTCCATAGTCTGACTTCTGCAGGTTCATGATGGTCAGGTTCCCTGCCTCCTGTCTCACACGCTCTCTGTTCATCAACTCACCACCATCCTGTAATATAGCAAAATACCTGTACACAAAGCTGCTATTACAATTCTTACTTCAGTCTGCTGGTTCGTCTAGGGGCATCTGCCTTGTTATGATGTTGAAAGCTGCCTTTCTGAAACAAAGTTCAAGGCTTGCCTCGGAGACTAAGAATTAATGTAAACAAAGTAACAATTATGTTGCAATGGATGTTCAGTTCAATCAGAACGACGACTAAGCTGTGGTGCACAAAAGGCTCAGTGGTTGAAATGGTAGACTGAAGTAAGAACTGTATTAATATGGGGGTGAGAGTATTTACACCACTACTCACTGTAACAGATCTAGTTTGTGCAATCTAACTCTGTAGGAATTCGCGGGAATCCATTGCTTCATTTCTGTACAGAATACAAAAATTTTAAGGGAATCTGTTGCATTCCGGTGAATTATTTTACACGAGTGCTGACAGAATTTGGATTCCTGTTTCCAGAGTAGCTATCCCTGTACTGGTAGTGATCATGTGGGATAACTCACTTTTCTCCAGGTGATGGTGGGTACGGGAGATCCAGTGGCAGCACAGGGTATAGTCACTGTTACTCCAGGATGTTCCTGGTAGTGTTTCTCTGGCCATATCACAAATGTGGGCGGATCTACAATCAGTACCACAATTTATGGATAACTAATGGGTCATCAATGATCTATCCATGTAATACATTATCTCAACTTTTATATTTGTTGCTTCACATACATGTAGCAGATAAAAACATTTTAATACATACACTAAATTTTGCAATTGAACTTCCCCTGAAATTCAGAGTAAAAATAACTAAGAAAAATCAGCAGAAAATCTGAACTCTTCTTTAATTATGCTCATTTGTGAATCAAATGAAGACAATCTATAATTCATCCAATAGTTTTCCCAAACAAGCAAAGGAGAAATTGCTTCACTGATATTTTAATGTTACCAAAAAAAAGAATTATTGATCGAGTATTGAGACATCTTCCTTCTGGTAGTGTTATCTTACTTCTGGTAGTGTTACATGTATCTTACTTCTGGTAGTGTTACATGTATCTTACTTCTGGTAGTGTTACATGTATCTTACTTCTGGTAGTGTTACATGTTGTATCTTACTTCTGGACTAAAAATGTTACATGTATCTTACTTCTGGTAGTGTTACATGTATCTTACTTCTGGTAGTGTTACATGTTGTATCTTACTTCTGGTAGTGTTACATGTTGTATCTTACTTCTGGTAGCGTTACATGTATCTTACTTCTGGTAGCGTTACATGTATCTTACTTCTGGTAGTGTTACATGTTGTATCTTACTTCTGGTAGTGTTACATGTTGTATCTTACTTCTGGTAGTGTTACATGTTGTATCTTACTTCTGGTAGTGTTACATGTATCTTACTTCTGGTAGTGTTACATGTTGTATCTTACTTCTGGTAGTGTTACATGTATCTTACTTCTGGTAGTGTTACATGTTGTATCTTACTTCTGGTAGTGTTACATGTATCTTACTTCAGTGTTATATGTTGTATCTTACTTATAGTGTTACATGTATCTTACTTCTGGTAGTGTTACATGTTACATCTTACTTCTGGTAGTGTTACATGTGATCTTACTTCTGGTAGTGTTACATGTTGTATCTTACTTCTGGGTAAAAGCTACATGCACCACTTCTGTAGTGTTACATGTTGTATCTTACTTCTGGTAGTGTTACATGTATCTTACTTCTGGTAGTGTTACATGTATCTTACTTCTGGTAGTGTTACATGTATCTTACTTCTGGTAGTGTTACATGTTGTATCTTACTTCTGGTAGTGTTACATGTATCTTACTTCTGGTAGTGTTACATGTTGTATCTTACTTCTGGTAGTGTTACATGTATCTTACTTCTGGTAGTGTTACATGTTGTATCTTACTTCTGGTAGTGTTACATGTATCTTACTTCTGGTAGTGTTACATGTTGTATCTTACTTCTGGTAGTGTTACATGTGTGTATTTTTACTTCTGGTAGTGTTATATGTTGTATCTTACTTCTGGTAGTGTTACATGTATCTTACTTCTGGTAGTGTTACATGTTGTATCTTACTTCTGGTAGTGTTACATGTATCTTACTTCTGGTAGTGTTACATGTTGTATCTTACTTCTGGTAGTGTTACATGTTGTATCTTACTTCTGGTAGTGTTATCTTACTTCTGACAATAACTTGCACCATTAGAGAACTGGGACCCTGTCCTAGATTGTTCTGTGGTGTACAACTGTAACTCCCTTGATCAGAGTCCACCACAGGGGAGATAACAAGTGAAAAATCTGGCTGTAAGGTCAGCCTTGATGAGCTTAGGTCGATATCTCGGCCATTTTTAGTCCAGAATATCCTTGTGACAGGTGGGTTTGAATCAACATCACATGGAATTTGGGCAGGTGAGCCCAATGGGAGAAACAGGGGACTTGACATAGGAAGAACACGGGGTAAATCTGAAACAAAAAACAACAAGTTCATTGAACAGCAATGCCTCCTCCTCAACAGTCATCTATTTTACAAAGATTTGTGTAAAATAATGGTGATTATGTATTTATCTCTTGAAGTCTAACTGTGGTACTTGTGTAAGTGTACCTCATATTCAAGATAACGATGTGAATAATAAAACAAAGTTTTTCCCCAACATTTCACTCTTAGTATACTGCCTCACAGAATTCAAAGGCAGCTTTCTATAGTGGGAGAGAAATCGGTACTGCTCCTTTTGACTTCAGAGATGATGTTAATGGCATCATACTTTGAGAGTCTGCACAGTCTGCAGGATGTCACGGCAATGCAGAGAATTGGACAGATTCGTAACATTATAGCATTGTGATGTGGTTAATAATTCCATCATAATTAATGTCACAAGTTCCAACATGCTTGTGGCGCTATTACCTTCAATAACATTAACAACATTGAAATTGTTTTAACTCAAGTCATAAAACAAGAAACAGGGTATAAATCCTATAATTTGGAAGGTTACATACATGTACATCTTTGATAGGATGTGAAGGTTACATACATGTATCTTTGATAGGACGTATACTTGCAAAAGTACCATAGTCACACTTTAACACCAACAGTTAATCTTGTCATTAATTCATTGCATGGTGTGACTATCCATATATTCTGTACCCAGTTTTTGATCTGGGGGGAATATAAAATTGGCAATGCACAACTCCTGGTAATTATGAAAAATTCAATCCATGAACACCAAAACTTAACCACATTGTAGACTCATTGACAAGGACAGGACTACGATTTTTCAGATATACAGCTCTGACCATTCAGGCTGCATTTCGGTAACGAGATCACCCGAGCTGGGGAAAATGGGTAAAAATTGGCCAACATCATTCAATAAACATCAGTCATAGGTTAATCAGATAGTTAACGCCTTGGTACAAAGTGTTAGGTCAACTGAGGTCACTCACACGTACAAACTGGGTATAAATGGTAACGCCTCAAGAGGTTGAGTTGGGAAAACTTACATGTGACATTGAGGTAAGCAGCAGTCTCTTTATCTTCACTGACGCCATTGCTCGGGCGGCACGTGTACACTCCCATGTCTTTCTTGGCCACTGATGGAATGATGAGTGTACTACGTAGATCCCCGTCATAGTCCACATGGATACGCATGGGGAAATCAGAGCGGTCCACAACACGGTTACCATTATGTAACCAGGTGAATGTGATATTGTTGGGGTAGGCATCAGCTGCACATGCGAAGGAGACCCTCTGACCCAATATGGCTGTTTTGTTCTGAGGATGGGTGCTAATATATGTCCCTCCTACAATGGTATGGAATGACGGTTTGATGTACAAGCAGTAAAATACAATTTACAATTTGTAATCATCGATACAATGCATGATATTGTCTATCATCAATGGACCTTTCTTACATTCACTGACTCTCGACACAAACCAATGACCAGCGCTTTAGTAAGTTCATCACAGGAAATTTGGAATTCATATACCTGGCAGTTAAATGTATTGCCACTAAAGTTAAGCATACATAAAGCTTATTACCCATACTATGGGGAGAATACAATTTTACAACCCCCAGTTTGCTGCAAGAAGACAGCTGCTCACTGGTGTGTGTCAGACACAATTAAGTGACCACTAACTTGTGACATATAAAAACTAACTTGTGACATATGATCCAGAAATGCGAGGATAAAATGCTTCAATTTCAGTGTAAAATGCAGACATACATGTAATCTTATCACCTATAATATGGCATGATTTGTTTCTTTTTTTCTGGTACTGGCATGACTGGTATAACCTTTGAACATCAGGCACCAGAGGTGCTACAATATCTTAACAGTCCAGACCAAGATGTTTTTAAGAGTGTTGGAGTTTCGATGCATACATGTAGCATAGAGTTACGACATGCAAAATGTAAACCCAAGTCACATTCATGACAAGGAATCCTCAAGTTATTGCCTGGAAACCAAATTTAGATTTTGCCACCAGGTGGCACGATATGTAGGCACAAGTGAGCGACACTCAATCCCAAGTGACGTCTCATGGCATGATACCTCCATACCAAATGTGAGAAAAATGCGATGAGCGGTTCTCAAGTTATTATCGGGAAACCAAATTTAGATTTTGCCATCAGGTGGTGCCACGCGTAAGTGCAAGTGGGCGAAACACAATCAAAAGGGACAGTTCATGGCATGGTATATAAATACCAAATTTGGAAAAAATCCGATGAGCAGTTCTCGAGTTATCGCCTGGAAATGAATTTCAGATTTTGCCACCAGGTGGCACCACCTCCAAGTGGGTAAAATACAATTCCAAGCGACATCTCATGGCATGGTATATACAAACCAAATTTGAAAAGAATCCGATGAGCGGTTCTCAAGTTATTGCCTGGAAATGCTTAAAGGATTTTATCACCAGGTGGGGCCACCTGTTGGCGAAAGTGGTCGAAATGCAACATCTCATGGCATGGTATATGCATACCAAATTTGAGAAGAATCTGATGAGTGGTTCTCAAGTTATTGCCTGGAAACAAATTTCAGACGGACAGACGGACGAACGGTTGGATGCACTGACACACAGATGGACGGACGGTCAATTGGAATGCAGTATATCCCCCTACTATGTATGAGGGTATAAAAATTGACAAGGCACATGTATTCACATACATGTACATGTAGCTGTGAGGAAAAATATATGTAAAGTTATTGCCCTGGCTTGAAAGTGGATGTCGGATGGGACTTTTGTTCATTGGGGCTTTTGTCAATAGTTTTTCCGTTCGCTGGGGCTTTTGTGCAAATCCCAAAAAGAATGCTGTACTAGTCTCATATTGCTCATCATTTTCATAGAATAGCTTTCATTTATCAGGGGGCGAGGACATTTTGCTGTTGTTGTAATACAATTTATTATTGTTGTAATACAAATTACTTTCGTTATCAAGTTGTACGGATACATTTCCTAGTAATACATCTTTTTCATACATTCATTCAGAAGATATAGCAAGTAAACAATGGCTTTATTCAGTGTATCACTAAAAAATAAAGCCTCTGTATACTATAAACGTAGATCTATAAGATTCACTGCTGATAGTGGCACAAATGGATACCAAACTACTATTGATAAGTGTTCCCAAGGCGTGGCAATTTCACAAATTACAACTGAACCATAATTAAAGTGAATAATTGGTAAATGGTAAATTCACTAGCAGAAAAGGTTGTGGAGATTTAAACTGTACATAGATTCAAACTTCTACGACATTTTACAGCACATTCCTCTCTCTATGTGGTTATCTCCCCTGTCAACTACCTTGCAGAATTTTTTTTTGGTACATGTAGATTTATAAATTATAAAGTTTGAAATTAGAATGTTATTAATTTTACAATACCTTGAAGTACATGTACTACATGTACATATCCCTCACATGAGCATATTGGTAATTAGCATCAGGGCATGAAATGTTTTAAAAAAACCCGCACAATCTAGCTTTCCCCAGTAGCCTACCATTCATTTTCATTTCTAATTTGTTTTTTGAAATGTCACTATGAGGCACGATGACGGAAGCACAGATATGTATAAAGTTATTAGCATTTTATGTTCATGGAATATACCAGTGAACGTACGGTGATTGAGAAGCACAACACAACCAACCTCAAGTCTGGTTAGTGTCGCCCCTGTCAGGCTATTAGAATACATTCTCTAGATCAGCTTCACGTTTGTAATGTTTAAAAAAAAACTTAATAATATGGTAACATTGGAGTTCTTTAGCAGTAGACCGAATGGAATTTGTTTCTGTAAACTTGAGCACATTTTCCTAAGTCAGCTTTCCTGCCGCAATGCGTACAGTTTGACAGACATCCGTCGATAACCTTCTTTTACTCGTTTGTCTGACATCTGAGCGTGGGTTCCCGATCTGTTCACTGTGACCTTTGATCTGAAGAATATCCGTGACTTGAAATATACCTCGGCGACTGCCGATCTCCAATGGTCTCTCCGACAGTGTAAGCAAATCTGGAGCGTTGAGGTCTGATCGAACGTCGACGCTTGCCGAAGCATAACGAGGCTAAATTTATTTTTAGCTCTAAAGCATGGCATGCTCTCAGCAGAAGTTGAGACATCGTTTAACAACAACAACAAGAAGTTTTTCTTGCTTCGGGCGTTAGTAAAGATCAACGCCTATGAACCCCTGCAATGTTTCACCTGTCGCATACGACAGTCATTTATTTTTTTTACCTGTCGCACATAAATACTACCTGTCATCGACAGGTGGACACCCGAACATTTCGCGCCCTGAGCATGTACATGTAGGTCCATGCAGTGTGCTTCTGGAACTTGATATCATCATCGACTGACCAGTATCTTTACTGTCAGACAGCTTATAGTCCAGGTTCAAATGATTTTCGAATTGCTCAGAGTCTGTTATTGACAGACTGTTTGCATGCATATGAGCCATATTCAGTAGCATGTGCATCAAGTTACCAACAGTATTGTATGGAAATGCTGCCAGTCAAAGATAGTTAACATGTATATACATGCAAGACACTAAAGAACAAAGATGCTCAAGATGTCAACATACTAAAAGATAATCAGAAAATAACTGTGGCAATCTGGTGTCTGATTGTGAAATATGTTTTCTGTTGTCCGGACATTTCGGCCT
The DNA here is from genome assembly GCA_036873755.1 of Hanleya hanleyi. NCBI lineage: Eukaryota > Metazoa > Mollusca > Polyplacophora > Lepidopleurida > Hanleyidae > Hanleya > Hanleya hanleyi. The sequence continues at coordinate 58,849 of JAVTVY010014465.1, forward strand.
ACAATGGTTTATTTGGCAGACAACATTTTGGCACAAAGTGACAGATACAACATTCTGGCACAAAGTGACAGATGTACAACATTTTGGCACAAAGTGACAGATACACCATTTTGGCACAAAGTGACAGATACAACATTCTGGCACAAAGTGACAGATACAACATTTTGGCACAAAGTGACAGATACAACATTCTGGCACAAAGTGACAGATACAACATCAGGCCTCGAAAATTGGTTCATTGACGTAACCGAAAAATCGGTTACGGTAAATTTGGCTTGCGTAACCTATTGTTCGGTTACGATGTTAATTTTTACGTAACCAATTGGTTTCGCAAAACGGTTACGTAATTACCCATTACAACAGTGTACCGTCAACGAGTGAAAAAAAAGACTGTCCACAGCACGTGGGCAGCGACTGAACAGACAAATGAGTTAACATACGGGAATGGGATTGCACACGTAAATCGCTTCCACCATTCATGGTTGGCTATTGTGATTCTGGCTGTATAATTCATTCGCCATTTCCTTGTTATTCCATTGAAATCCTGATTGAAAAGAGAAGTTGAACACGCCGCCTGCAAATTTAGAAATGGCGGAAGTGACAATGAGTGTTAACCGCAAGCTCCGCGCTCCGAGATAATTCCTCCACGAGGAGCTCCGCATGCCACCTCTGCTGCTAGCTCTGTGAAGAGCGCCTCACGGAGCAACAACCTTGGAGCGAGGAGGCTTGCGGGTAACCCTTCCAACTCGTACAAGTTTGATAAAGCTGTTTCCTGGCCGCTATTGGTTTATTTGGCCGCTATTGGTTTATCACGTACATAATAGTATGCTGGCCCTGAACCCAGGATAGACAAAACAGTCTGTGCAAGTTGACAGACAGACACCTGCCACGTGGTTGTCTACAAATTCAATACAGACAGGGCCGAGTTTGCGACTTAGTTTCGCTTTTAAAACATGCTGAAAGACACACGTCATGTGGTTAAAGTTTGCACAATAGACAGACAGAGAAGAGGTTGGGACTTTTGATACCAGAACATATGTCCAAGAAGCGCATTCACGTAACCGATTTTTCGTTCTGGCCATTTCTGATTTGCGTAACCGACACGCGAACGATCGTTTCGTTCGTGCCAAATTTTGAGGCCTGAACATTCTGGCACAAAGTGACAGATACAACATTTTGGCACAAAGTGACAGATACAACATTCTGGCACAAAGTGACAGATACAACATTCTGGCACAAAGTGACAGATACAACATTCTGGCACAAAGTGACAGATACAACATTCTGGCACAAAGTGACAGATACAACATTCTGGCACAAAGTGACAGATACAACATTTTGGCACAAAGTGACAGTTACAACATTCTGGCACAAAGTGACAGATACAACATTCTGGCACAAAGTGACAGATACAACATTCTGGCACAAAGTGACAGATACAACATTTTGGCACATGACGTTCCATCAAATTTACATGTATTTCACAGGTCAAATTATTTTACAAACGAAGTATTTATTTTATTTAGACAGACTACATCTACATGGCTACCAATTCTCTAGTGGTTGTCCCAATTTGTCAAATTTGACAACTTCACACATTTCGCTACAGAAATCAGGCTTAATCCTTCCAGATACATATATGTGTCGGGAATACATGTATCTGTAACATATTGATACAGTATTTAAGGGGGAATACATGTATCTGTAACATATTGATACAGTATTTAAGGGGGAATACATGTATCTGTAACATATTGATACAGTATTTAAGGGGGAATACATGTATCTGTAACATATTGATACAGTATTTAAGGGGAATACATGTATGTGTAACATATTGATACAGTATTTAAGGGGGAATACATGTATGTGTAACATATTGATACAGTATTTAAGGGAGAATACATGTATGTGTAACATATTGATACAGTATTTAAGGGGAATACATGTATGTGTAACATATTGATACAGTATTTAAGGGAGAATACATGTATGTGTAACATATTGATACAGTATTTAAGGGGGAATACATGTACGTGTAACATATTGATACAGTATTTAAGGGAGAATACATGTATGTGTAACATATTGATACAGTATTTAAGGGAGAATACATGTATGTGTAACATATTGATACAGTATTTAAGGGAGAATACATGTATGTGTAACATATTGATACAGTATTTAAGGGAGAATACATGTATGTGTAACATATTGATACAGTATTTAAGGGGGAATACATGTATGTGTAACATATTGATACAGTATTTAAGGGAGAATACATGTATGTGTAACATATTGATACAGTATTTAAGGGAGAATACATGTATGT